>JAPDSC010039603.1:0-27207 GCA_026290005.1 Latrodectus geometricus
AAAAAGAAAGAGAGAGATAACTGAAAAAGACACAATTTGAAAGAAAAGAGTGCTTTCGGAAGTTATTTTTTAGATGCATATTTTTTTGTTAAACTTTTTAAATGAACGCAAAAAAAACAACATAAATTTTCAAACGTAAGTAAGGAGAAAGATAATCAGTTTAACAGAGATGAACACAATACATATATGTGCGAGTGTAGTCAAAGAATAATAACAGGGAGTATTATTTTTTATGCAAAATTTTTCAGCTTTTTTTGTAAGAATTAATAATTTATTTAATCAAATAAATATTTTATAATTTTAATATAAAATTTAAATTTATCGATCTAATATGTCTAGTTATGAGTAAGACATATGTGAAAAATAAAATTCTGATTTAGAAAACATATTTATATTTTAAATTTCTCACTTGTGCTGCAATTTATTTATTTCACATTTTTTAGATTTAATATCATTTTCATTCCATAACTTTAACTTCAATAACTTTTTATTTCCTAACTTTTACAAAAAAAAAAAAAAACTAAAAATGATATTCAAAAAAAAAAAAAAAAAAATGGAGATCGTGTGACACGCTTTAAATAGAATCTGGCCATAAATGCTATTTTTCACTGAATAGGCGTATCAGTAAAGTAGCGGAAATACGCCTAAGAATTTATTACTGCATTACGCTAAATGTTTTTCAATTTCTCACGCATTTATGACTAGACGTTCTTATTATAAATGATCATTATCCTAAAAATTCCGCAAAAATACAAATTTTGAAGGTTAGTTTTATTATTGAGTAGGAGTTTATTTATTTGACAAACATTTGCTTGCCTTAGTCTTTCAATTTAAATTTTTTCGCATTTCGGTAAATTTTATGTAAGGTAATAACAGAGAATCAATAAACCATATATAAACTTAAGATAATTTAATCATTGTGGAATGTGGAAGCTTATTGGAAAACTCAGACTCTTGTAAATACGTTTTCTTATTGAAAACATTAATATTAATAATCCCAAAATAATTCAATTATTCAATAACTCTTTCTCACTTCACAACTATTTTGTAAAATTATTTTCTTACGTGCATATTCTAAAAATTCTTACATGCCCATCCATTGCTCTTTAAGTGCCTCACTTAAGAGGATATATGCATGGATATGAAGATATATTTGAAACAAAGCAAAACAGAACGATGAAATATTCAAAGAAAAAGCTTAATAGACATGTAAAAAATAAAGATAAATACTTAAATGAAATTTTTTCAATAAAATAAAAAATTTATTTTTTTAAACTTCTAAACATTTTAATGAAACATTTTTTGAGAAACAATAGAGGAGATTATATCTTTAACTACACATTAAGAGTTAGATGGTTTTACTAAGAAAACATTTTTTAAAAATTCCGTAAACATTATGCTTAATTTTCAGCAAGAAATAAGATCAAAGTTTTCATAAAGACAAAAGTTTGCATCATTTCATATAGTACTTTTCCAGTGAACCCACTGGGTGCCCCACTATATATAAGATACCATCACTTCAGTCTCTTAAAGGTGGAAATCCTAGTAACCTGGTATTATATAACAACATATCACAATGATCAGTAATATTTCCTCATTTTTCAAAATGCATATGTCAGAAACCATTTTAATTAAATCAATTTTAAAACGATTTAAATAAATATATGTAAATTATCAATCCATTTATATATAAAAAAAACTAATGGGATTTTAAAATTTTAATTAAAATATTATTTATTTTTTGATTTTTTACAAGATTAATGTTTTTTCAAAAAAATTGAAAAAGATCAAAGTAAAAAAAATTATCTTAAATTTTGTATATTGTTTACTTTCTTAAATGATATATTAACAGATTTACTATAACTATTTCTTTTCTAAGGTTTAATTTGATTAATATTGAAAGAATTCTTAACTAAAAATATCATGAAATTATTTTTATTAATATTTATTTCACTATATCAGTACTATTTAAAGATAAAAGTATCATTAATTCATATTTTATGTTAGCATGGATAATATGAATAGAGGAAAAATAAACTGATGATTTTTTTTTATCAATTTCTTAATCAATATTGATAATTTTTTAACTTAAAATATTACAAATTTTACAAAACATAACAATTGATACAGTTTTTTAGTATACCAGAATGAAATAAGTCTTTAGAAACTCATGTTCAGAAACAAAAAGAAGCAGTCATCCGTAAATATTAGATTAGACTTTTAATTTAATATTATAATAATTAAAAGCATGTGTTCAGCTCTGCCTAATACTCACAAGCGCTGTCCCTTAACTTGTTTTCCACTAATAAATCACAGATAGAAAGCATTAATTTGCTTAAGATATAATTATTTTGTATTTATTTTTTGCTAACAACGTCCTAACATTTATTCAATTAGGTGTAATTTAGAAATATGTCATTAAAAATGTGTCTTATGTAGTTCTGGCACAAATTTAGTGCTTTTATTGTGTATGCACTAAACATTAAAAAAAAATTTTTTTAAAGGGGTATGAATTATTGTGTTGGTAATTTTTAACTAATAGTTTTTACTTTTGAAATGATCTGTCAAAGTCATGATAGTAAAATTACTTCAACAGAAAAAAACATTCATTTTTTATTGGAGAAGCGAAGATCGCTAAACATAACACTTCCATTTATAAGGAGCAAACTATAATTGAATTAAACCCAAAAGGTTAACTCTAAAAAGTATGCCATTAACAAAAATATATTTTTTAAAATATTAGCTCAGTATACTCAAAAGGAACTTATCTAAAATTTTATCATATTGTTTTCTTAGATCATACATAATATTTTACTGAATTTATTACCAAAATGTATCTTATTAGCTAAAATTTTTATCTTGAAAAGCAGAAAAAAATTATTCTTTTTATAAACTTGAGAAATAATAATATCCAAAAATTTACAAGTGTTAACATTCATTACTTAGAGGCATTATTTCCATAAATAAGGCTTGCAAAATCTATCAATCAACAAAAGGTTTTGTTTGAGGAACAAAAAATCCTAAATATACTTTTTTTATGGAACATCATGAACACGAGACATAGAAGTCTGGTAATCGAAATTTTTAAACGTAACTAATCAAGACAACTACCAATATTTTTGTCGTTATTTGTCTTGATTGTTTCCTTTGTAAGTTTTTTTTATGAATGTCAATTAAGATTTTAAAAAAAGAAGAGAAAAAAACTAGATTTTTTTGTCAACTTTTGTTTGATTAGACTACATAGTCTTAAATGTTTGAAATCATATTAATACTTACTTAAATGATAAGCTTTTAAAAATAAGAGAGTTGAAAATAATATTTACTATTAGAGAATATAGACGAAGTGTGAAGGAAATTAACTGGAACAGCAAAGGCTCAGAATGTTAAACTTCTTTAACTGCTATTAAACATTAAAAACTGTGGCCATTTGTGGACCGCTTACACGGAAAATTGTGATTAAGGAAAATGACATTTTTAAAATCTACCTTGCCATTATTAATAAAAGACACGCTATAGACCTTCAATACATGGAAGAAAGAACTAAAGCACCATTGAGTAAAAAGTTTGATTTACTTCCATCGTCAGTGAAAAACTTTACGAAATTCATACTTAAAATAAAAAATATTTTTAATTGAATATTATATATTTTTTAAATTTCATAAAAACAAATAATACTGGCAGAATAATATCAAAATTTAAAATTACTGATCATTTTTATTATGCATAGCATCTTATTTAAGAAATCGTAAAATGAAGAAACAGATAATTTTGTATTTTTTGAATTTTAAAACTGTTTTACTGCTTCAAATATTTACGACACTTAAAAATTATTAAATTTTTATGCATATATTATTACAAGGGAAACAAAAATTTTATGAATTTAAATTAATGAACGCTTATAAATTTAAATAAGTAAAGAGAGAGTATATTTCACCGAGACTAAATGTTATTCAAACATGTTACTGTTATTATCAGTACATCGTTGAATATTGGTCTTATGTGACTTGTTATTTTTCAAAACATATTTCTTTTTAAACCTTAAAATAGATTTTTTGAGTTATGGAAAAATGTTCCAATGCAGATACTTATGTTTAATATAGTTCCATTACTTCTAAGAATAAATTCATTTAAATCATACCTTTTAAAAATTTAAATTTTTATTTGAAATTTTGTTTTTAAATAGTCAAGTTAATTTATCTTTTGGGAAAAGAGTGAAAAATCGAAAATGCAAAGTTATAAAAAATATTTTTTTTCTCTTACTTTGACTTTTATAAAAAAATTTTTTTTAATGTAATAAAAAATAAGAAATTATTAAAACATATATAAATTATACTTCATAACTGAACAACTTAATTAAATATGTAACTAAAAAATAAATCTTTTAAGGGCTGTTATAGAAAATTCCAACAATGAACAATTTTATTAGCTTCCTGATACAAATATTCACTGCCTTTAATAAAAGCCATTGTTTGTTGACATCTTTTAACTTTAAACACTGAAAGAATAAATTATGCAAATCATAAGCTTGGTTGAAAAATAAATGGTTTAATTTATTTTATGTTATTTAACTTTTAATAAATAGTAAAAAACTAATAGAATAAAAAAATCCTGGATTTCATTTTAAAGTTGATGTTACAAGTTGCATATAGCATTAACTAATGAAGAGATTTGAGAACATAAGTACATGAATTAGTTAATTTTTAGTATGAATGAATAAAATAATTTTTTTTTTTTTTACATGCAAGACTATGCATCTACTCGTTTGTGGATATTTCAAGCTTATTCCTTTAGATTATGACACCTCAGTCACCCTCCGGTTACGTCCCTGAATTTCTTCAAGAAAAATTTCACGCTAGTAAGTAAATTGGCTAAGCAATCACATACATTGTGTAATGTTTTCAATATATTACTTATTTTGTTTATTTTTTCTTTGAGGAATAACTTTTTAAATTTCTGCACGTTTAAACTTTTACCATAATTTATTTTAAGTTGCATTAAAATAAATTGTATTAAGTTGCTTTTAACAGTAATTAATTTTTAAAATTCCGAACTTTAAAATTAAAGAACTAATAATAAAGCAATTTTTAATGGAATCTAACAAATTAGGAAAAAAATTATTTGTAAAATCATAGTAGTCATTTTGTTTGTGTGATTATTATACCATGACAAAAATTTATTACATAACAAAACTGTGATTATTATAATAGGAAAACATTTTTGAAGCATTATTTATTTTGTTTATAATAACCAAAGCAAACCAGAAACTATATCAAAATTAATATAGCACATATTGAAATTTATTAAAAGACAGACGTAAACCCTACCAATTTTCTTCTTTCAGTTGTCCAGAACTGAAAATCTGCATAACTGAAAAAGTATTTTAAACTCGTTTTTTTCATATGCACATGATTAATATGCAAAGATAAAGATATTTTTATTAACTTTCATAATTGAAAGATATTGTTCGTTAAAACTGCAAGAACATGAAAAATAATTTTAAAAAATTACAATGGAAAAATATTTCTAATTTGATTCTATTGTACATTGTCTGTAATATAAATCTTACAATTTCTTGTTCATTTAGATATTTCAATGCCTTTTCGAGCTTATATAAAAAATTAAATAAACAAAAACATATACTTATAGCAACAGAAATTGTTCATAATTCTCGTATTTTTAAAATTTCTGTTCATAAATTGCAAACGAGTATAAAAAAATTTAATGTATTTCTATGGAGGAACAAATCAGTTAATATAATAATTTATGTTAAAAAAATTTTGATTTCACATAAATTATGGAGATTGTGACATTTTTCCTCCTCAGAAGAGTTTTTTTTATTTACGTCTGACAATTTTTTACTTTGTAATTTTCTTCAAACGGTCATGATTTTAAAATTATCATTATAATTTTCTTAAGAGAGTTTATGTTAGATAATTTTTATTAAATATAAATGTTTTGAATCCATTATCAATAGATGTTCAACTAACAAACTGGCTGTTATCTTTTATTAATAAAAATATTGGTATAAATGATTTTAATAATAATACCAAAGTATAATAATATGACTACACTATTCAAAAAGGTTAATCATAAATTAAGAAACAAACATTTAAAAATATGCTCTAAAATGTTTGCAAATTTAAATGAATAACAAAATTATCGTCTATTATTTTTGTAACTCATTTTAAGTTAATTCTGTTAGTTTTTACTATTTGCACAGATTTAACATTTTCCTTTACACAGATTTATGTATGTTATATGGAAGAGAAAATTACCAAGATGCGGCCCAATTCTTGGATAAAGATTCGGAATGTAATCATAAATTAAACAAAGAACACAGAGAACATTCTGATTTGTGTATTACTGTTAGAATGGAGTATACTTTGTCAGCTATTGCATACCGCTGTGATTTGTAAGTAAGTATTATTAAAATACTAAATCTTGTAAACAATGATACGAACATATATTTCAAGTCAATATTTTACAATGCATTTTTAATTTTATAAATAAATGTGAGTTAAATAATTATCATTCTAGCAAAAAATAACAATTTGGATTTTCATTTACTGAAGCAAAAAGGTTTTTAGGATTTGGCTCGACTAAAACTTTTAAAAGTAAAATGTATAGACTGAAATATTTTCACAAGTATTCATACAGACGCCTTATATTTTGAAAGGTTAGAATGATGCAAATGTAATAAATAATATAAAGTTAGATTATATATAGTATTTAGCTATTACGAAATTTGACATGATACGAGTTTCTTCATAAAAAAATTAATTACCTTGCTATTTCTTCTGGTTTGAAAAGAAAAAATATGATTGTCTAAAAATATTTTCTTATTAATTTACCTTTTAAATATTTTGTTTTCTTTTTATAATTTTTTATATTACTCAACAGCGATTTAAGCACTATTCTGAAATTTTTATTGAATTTCTCTACTTTCTCATTATAGTATTCACAATTTAATTATTATTTTTTAACACATACTCAAACAAAAATTTCTTCATTTTTATGAAATATAAAAAAAAAATTTTTTTTTTGTTCGAGTAGTTTCGTTTGAGGGAAGAAAAAAGTTGCGTTATAAACTATATAACTTTTATATATAACTTTTCAAAAAATATATACATATATAGAAAAATTTGGGCGGAAAGTTGGGCGGCTTGGCGTTGCCAAGTGTCATCAGAAACAACAACTATATTAAAATTTATATTAAATTTTTAAATCTAAAGATTATGCTTTTATGATAATGCTTTGAGAAATATAGTTAACTAATTCAAATTTGTTAATGGCTTTTTATTAAAAAATTAACTTAAAAGTAAAAACCTCTTAAGCTGTTGATAACTAGGCATTTCGAAATTTTGTTCAATAAAAAAAAATACAATCTTTTAAAAAATATTAAGAATTGATTCATCTCATTATAAAAATAAAGATAAATTGAGTATTTTCCAAGTTCTGGGGAAATATTTAAGCACAATATATTTAGTGTTGTAGAAAACATAATAATCTCGTTACACACTTATTTATAATTTTCAAAGAAATATCAAGTATATTGTTTCAGGGGCATGAACGGTTAAAAGAAAAAAATTATGTTACTTTTTATCCAAATAATCCATAACATATAAACTTATTTATAATTAAATAATTTGAAAAAATAATTGTTACAAGAAGATGGAAATGATTTGTACACAAATAACAATAAAATATTAATTTGTAAAATATGTTGAGTTGAAAATTTATCAAAATACTTTGATGAAAATAAATATTATTTTATTGATACAAATTATGGCATTGTGAACCATTCTGGAATAATGCAAATTTTATGTGCACATGACAATGCTTTCGTGAATTATAAAAATACATTCCATTTGAGATGCACACATGCATCTAATTATTGAAAAGTTGTTCCTAATCGATCCACATTTTCATAATGATTTATTTACAATTTTATTAAACATTCATAATCATAGATTAATATAAAATTTACTTAAAAATATTTCAATAAATTCAAAAGCTAACATCACTTAAGCTTTTAATGCAAAATATTTCAGATTGTAGCTCATTCTGCATAATAAGTTTGATTTCCAAAATACATAATATAAAAAAATAATTAAAATTACTGCAAACAATCGATTGAAAAAATATATATGATATTAAAAATGGAAAAATAAGTTTAAAAATATTAAGTGTATTAAACATACTAAAACCAATCTACAGTTTAATTAAGTAAAATTGAAAATTTCAATAAAACAGTAAGCAGAAAAACTTCTGCATTCAAATTGTAACTACATTACACTATTTCATATTAATTTTACAACAAAATTAAGTAAAAAAGAAACAAGCAAAACTGAAGACACACCAAGAACAAATCGCATAATATTGCACAGTTTTTTCATGTTGCCTCCCATTCACAATAAGGCGGTGGTACGATCGTCATTGGTGAAACATGAAATTCATTTAAATCATGTTTATTAATTTTATTTTAAAAATATGAATAATTTTAACAATTTTTAACTGATTAAGAATGACGAAGGCATACAAACCGCAGCAGAGTGAATGGTTTTCATGCTACATTTCAATGATTTTCCAGTTAAGCTGCAAAGAACCATCACCTGAGCATGCGCAGGCAAAAAAGAAAAATAGAACATGCACCGCGATAGTTCTCTTAAGGAATATAAAAAATTATGACTAAAACATCATAAAATTGTGATTCATAAATTGTAAACAGTTCTATGGTATAGTTTCGGATCAATCAGTACAGCAGCAGAAGCACAGTGCTGCACAAAGAGCACATATGCAACAGTCCTTGGCACAGTCATCGTCCTGCTTCTCTTGGACAATTCTGTAAAATAACGGAAAACAAAAGGGAAGGGTGCGAGAAAGGGGAGATAGGATAGCACAGAAAATACCATTAGTCCCAAAATACCAAACATGCATATAAATTAGCAGGCTTTTATTTTAGTAATAATACATCAAAAGCAAAAAAATTAGCAACTAATCTAAATAGCCAACACCATACAGTTAAATTTTTTATGCAAATTAGTTAAGCAATTTTAATGATATAAATAAGAAAATAACAAGAGCGATAAAATTAAATATTTTGTTAAAACATTAAGTTATTTCGAAAAGAATAGTTATGATTTAAATTGGAATAAAAAATATTTAGAATTTTATTAGAACTGATAATAAAATTTTAAAAAATTGCTTCTTGTAAACACAGTAATTACAGCATTTGTAAATAAATTTTGACGCATTTATTTTGAAATACATTCAAAATAGAATTAAACATTTTCTTATATCTCGTGATATCTACGAAAATCATAATATTGTATATTCATAAGAACATGATATGTAAGCACGTGTAACTCGTAGTTCATGAACAGTGAGAAATTAAAATTTTTAAAAAATATTAAATACTTACGTACCTTATTCAGGTCCATAAGAATCTGAATAAGGAAAGCCACTATTATTCGGGTGGCAAGTGCCACTAAAAAGAAAAATTGCATTATCAATAAACTTACGACACTAAAATTTGCTTGAAGAAATATAGATAAAAGAGTTAGAGTCAAGAGATAGCAAATTTGTGATGTAGACTGCCTTCTATTATTTCTGGATAAAAACATCTATAACAAATATAAACGAATATTAAGAAGGAAACTGCATCGATTATGCGTGGAATTAAAAACAAACTACATGAAAAAGAATTAAAACACAAATGTATTTCAAAATAATGGAAACAATTATTTTATCTAAGATATTGAATTATCTCAAAATCTGTTTGCTTTAATGAATACATAGTGAACACAAAAACTAAAAGTGTTAACAGTGAAAATTTTCGGCATCTAAGGTCATATACAGAAAGGTTACCCTTAGAAATCTGGGTTACATAATAAAATATTATAAATACATCGAGTTCTTCAAAATATTTTAGAATCGAGAACCATGACTGCATATATAATAAATCGAAATATGACCTTTGCCAAGCACTACCGGGGATAGAAAATTAATCTAAATGAAAAACGATGTAGAAAGTGACGCACAAAAAGAGGACTACAGACAATTTGACTACATTATTTGGATACCATTTCCTTTCTTTCATATTAAACCTAATAAACGTGGGCACATATACAAGAATCTAAATCCTGCATAGTGATTATAAGTTTGTTCGTTCACAGTTTTAAACAATTTTTATGCCATTTCTTAAAGAATTTTTTTTACTTAAATATGAACATTATAATTGGTAGTCTAAAGCAGTGTAACAAATCTGGGTGAACGATGCACGAAATGGAAGCGATACAGTTCAAGCCATTATTTACCATGAGAATCTGGAAGAAAAAAAAAAAAAAAAAAAAAAAAAAGCCAAGAAAGTGTGTCCTCCGAATATTGCTTTGTTAAAAAATATAAACAGCTTATTCATGATTTAAACCTGTTTTTTCTATCTCGCATAAAAAGGAAATATATAGTTATTATACCTTAGAACGACATTTCATTTAAGCAAATGTAAGCAGAGCTTTTATAAGATACTGTTTAATTAAGCAATAACTTCCAAGTACAATAAAACACTAGGCAGCAGGCAGCCTAAGAAATGAAGATTGAAAAACTTTCAAATGCTCGTAGCATACTGACTTCCCGTCATACTTTTCTTAGCTAGTAACAGTATACACATACTGCAAGGGAAAAAAACAAGCATTCTCCTCGACAGATGTGCATACTGAAAGCAAGAGTTTAATATCCATCTCATGTTGTACAATTACAGCTGAAATTAAACTTAAAACTCTTCATTCTCAAATACATGGTCTTATCATTGGATGCCATGATGATTCTATCTATTGCCATGAGATTAGATAGGCTTAACATGAGGATTACATACTCAAATTAACATAACAAGTATTAGATATTCAATATTAATAGATGTTATGCGACTTTGATCGCATAGCAAGAAATGCCCGGGTTTTATAAGCAAAAAATCCACATTATTTACGAATTTTCATTTCATTTATGAAGTTATCAACAATTTTATTAACAGAATCCAGTTTCTGTAAGTATTCAAGCAAATTTACTTAGTAAAGTTGGCCTTCATTGATGTACCGCGAACTGCATTTATAAGTCAATTTCATTATTTTAATAGATCTACAAATTATTTAAATTTGCTAGTTTGAGAACGAGTCCATCTGCTGATGATTTATAAAACTATTTTTTAATTGAATACGTGATTGAAACATAAACTAAGCGAAAACAATGCATGATAATTGATTTTGCTTCTTGTCAAAAGAAACAATAATATTTCAAAATAAAAATGATAAGAGAGATTATCATTGAACGAGATAAGGTAGATAAAATATTAAATATTCTTTGTTTCCACACATTGTGCTTAATATTTTTCGCATTTTTTCCATTAAAAATATTAATAATATATTAAATATACAACTAAACAACTTTAAATCAAAGTTACTATTTAATAAGATCTACAGCTGTATATATTTTATTTCCAATTTTAAAATGCAACAGTGTGATGAAAAAAAGACATTCGTTTTTTTCAGCACGTTTTAATGCAGGAAAGAAAAAAAAATGGCACTATAAATACAAAACTTTTAAGTACAAAACTATAAATACAAAACTTTTTTGACTTTTAAGATTACAAAAGAACACTATCAACTTTTTAATAAATTCTATTTTATTAGAAAGGAATCAATATTTATTTTTATTCATAAAAATGTTTCAAATTTGAAATGATTCTCAATAAATTTCAATTTTAAACATTCAAATACATAACATCATCGTTGGATTATTTAACATTGTGAATATTTACTTAATTAATAAATATAAAAGATTTAAAATATTTAACCTAAAATTTAATATTTTTAATATATAATTTAATTAAGTAATTTCAATTAAAGGATCTTTTAAGATAAAAATTCGGAAAAATTGAGGATATGACCACTTTAGTTTTAACTTAATATGAAAAAAATTTAAAGAATCAAGGTTATTCAAAAACGAAATATTATCTAAGATGAAAAATTATGGCAACATGTGATTATTCTACATTTTAAAAATATCGATTTTCGACCTCTTCGTAACAGGCAAGCATTTTTATTATCATTACCTATATGCGTTGCAACATAGTAATCTTATCTGTTAAGCGTTTGATATTCGCCCATAGCAACGGCTTGAAGAGAAAAACAAATTTTATCGACAAGTTTCCGATTTGAGCAACAAAGATAACTTATATGAGCAAACATCCTGAATAATGGATTAAGTAATTATTATTCGGTATTATCGAGATTTATGCGTTTATAATAATTGCAAACTTTCGTTTTCAGGACATGAAATTATTTAATCAATTTGCCATCGAGAGATATTTTTTATTTCATATTTTAACAGTTTAATAAATCAAATAGCAGCAGCTTTAAATTCAAAAACTTAATATTCTTAATTTTTTTTCCAAAGTATTTAAAAATTCTACATTCAAATTTTAGCAACTATTTTAAGAATTTTTCTAAATTACAATTTCTTTTATTAACTTTCTTAATAAATACCACAAATTAGTTAAAAATTTTAAATTTAAAAAATTTGCAACTTAAAAAAGAATTAGGAAAATATTAATTAATATAGTCTTAATATTGCATAAAAGACGATTTAAATTAAGTCTTTTAAAATAATACAACAAAAATATTGTTGCACTGTAATTTTTCATATCATTCATTGTATAGACATGCTGTTGTCTTGCACAAATACTCTAATGGGTATTTATATTTTGCAACACAAACATATTTATATTTTTGCGGTAAGTAAAACTATAGCACACACACATTCTGTTATGCAAACATTTAGAAGAACTAATAATATTTTGGATGGTTTTTTGTGTTTCTTAGATTTATTCTAGTATTAATAAGAAAAGTCTCATCAGAATAAAAACCTTACCTTAATAAGAATATATTTCATTTTGATGTAGAAAAATATTTTTGGAATGAAATAAATAATTTGCAACTACATTTATATTTGATTTGTATACCATTGTTAAATTTATTATTAAAGTATTTTTGAAAACTATTTTTATATATGCTTCTTCACACATTTGATAGCTTTTTAAGTTAGTGTCTCAATCAAGCACTATAATTTTAAATAAATATTTCATTGATTTTTGTTATTACTACTGATTTGAAACCTACATAGTATTCATGAACCATTCAGAATTCAAGTTATAATTTTTAAAAAATTAAGAGAATTCTCATTATTATTCAAATTACTCAATAATATGAATTTGATTTAATCTCCTAAACTTAATATTAAAAGTTCATATTAAGCAAAAATATATATACGAATGCTTCTTACTTACCAAATGCAATCAACTATTTACGATATTCCAGAAATATTTTCAAGCTTATCAGGTTACGATTACTACAGTAAATTTTTAAGCAATCTTAAAAAACGCATTAAATAAATTAAGCAAGAATGATTTATAAAAACAAAGTATTCTAGAATACATATAATTACTATACACCCTGTTACATACCGATGGATCGTGATTTTTGATACGATATAATGGTATATAATATGAACACTTACATAGTCTGGGGTTGAGGGGGATAATATCCACCAGGAGGCTGGCATACAGCTGGTTGACCAGGCTGACCGTAAGGATTGTATCCAGGTTGCGCCGGATAACCAGGTTGTGCGGGATAGCCTGGCTGTGCTGGATAGCCGGGTTGCGGTGGCATGTTAGGATTAAATCCAAATCCAGGCTGTGGTGGTGGTGGATCGTAGGCACCATATGACGGAGGAGGAGGTGGATATTGTGACATATTTCAATCCTGAAAAATTATAATAAAATTTGTGCAATAAGCACTATGACTTTATAAAAATGTGCAAGGAAATGTTAGAATGTTAAAAATTATGTTTATTGAAAATGCGCGAAAATAAACACAATAAATACAAATCTTAAAAAATATTTAAATTTAAAAGAATATTAAAGAATTAATCACTGGGCTATCATTGAATGCTTTAATTTTGATAATAAGAAAGGGAAAAAAAACAATTGCAAAAAATAGTTTTTAATTCTTTATAGATCCCAGTGTGAGAACAAAATCTGGATAATTATTTCAATATTTAAATAAATATTTAATTTACATTATATTTTGATGCAGATTTTAAATTACAATTTTGTAATACATTCGAAAAATGAAATCAGGAATAACATTTCAATTTATTCAGTTTATTGAAAAAATTTTAATTAATAAACTTCTTTTGAAATTCTTTGAATTTTTTGTGTGATTTTCTATATTATATATCACTTAATTCCAAACACACGAATCACAAATAATGAAATAAACTTTAAATACTTTTAACAGCAAGGATTTTATTTTTTCATTTGCCGTTTTGTTTCAACTTATACCTATCAAATAACAAATTTTAAAATTCTAATAAGCTATGAAATTTGTTTGGAATTTAAACGACATTACAGGCATTAAGTTGTAAACAGAAAATATCAAAATGAAATTTTCATTCAGACAAACGGTAGACATACACAATGATAGTCACGACTACACATGTGTTGGTTGGCGACAAAAATCATCGAACAAAAATATTCTTAAATTTAAAAATTTTAGGTATAGCACTCGGCACTTCTCAATTTCATCATTTAATATATAAAAAAAATAACTCACGGTCAATTTGGAAAAAGGAAGAATTCAGCGATATACGATTGTTTTATGAACAATGGCACGAAAACAACATTCACTCCCGAACCAGCGAGAGCGAGGAATTCAAAAAGGAGAAATGACACTATTGCCCAACTGTTGCGACAATGGCAAGTCACTCTTCCTCGCACAGCAAACAGGTGGAAAAGAATTCAAGGACGTAAGAGATAAATCGACGTCACATTACATCTACTTTTCAGTTATACCGGATGGCAAACTCGATTTCTTGCACTCTGTACAGTATTACATAATACATGCAAAAGAGTTATAATTAATTATAATTTTATAAATAATGTATGTCTATATCAAATACAACCCTAATTTAAAAAATATATGAACTAAAATATCAGCTTTTACATTACAGACTTTATTTTGGTACTATGATATATTTTATTCATTCCTTCAGTTATAAGTATAGCTGTTTTCAGAAATTAGCCTTTTATTAAATTTATATTTACATAATTAAGACTCGGGAATTTTTTAACATTTATTGAGGAAACAATTTTTACTCATTCAAGATTTTTATATGAAACTGGTGTGGTACTAAAATGTCTCTCTTACTAATATGTCATCAAATAATACTTTCCATAATTGGTTTTATCAGTAATGAATCAATATTTAAGGAAATTAATGCTACATAATTATATTTTAAAACTTAATATTCAATTATATAAATTAAAATAACACTAACTTATGAAAATAAAGATCTGCTCATGTAAGATCACTAAAGCAAGCAGATTTATGAACGCCCTCGTTGGAGCGAAAGGCAACAGGTTCGATCTTGCTACTAATCATTTACCAATTTTATTATTCACCATCATCAGCATTATTAATAATGCATTATTATATTTTGTTTTAAGTGGTGATGCGGGGGATGTTGAGACTTCTGGCCCAAATAGAAAATATGTGGTTGCTCTTTGCCAATTTAAAAAATGTTATCATTTTTTTTTTGAACAAATGTCATTTTTTTACAGTCTAATTCGCCCTTTAAAATCGGAGGCTCTCGTAACAATCATAGTTTACTTAAGTATCATTTCAGGTCAAGATGATTGCGATTCTACGAATAACTTATAATAATAATAATGCTAATTTATATATTCTAGTTAGATAATATTAAACTTTGAAAAGAAGAAACATATTTCCAAAGGATATTATATATAATGCTTCTTATAAAAAAATATTTTATAACGCTATCATTTGTATTATATAAATTTTTAAAATATGTAACGCAATGTGAAAATTTACCAAATGTATTTTAAAAGTCAATATTTATTCTTAAAATGGCTTAGCTACCACGAGCTCAACAATTGAATAATCAACATGAATTTGTAATAAAAATAAAAAAAATGTAAAAAAATTTAGCTTATATTTCAATGAATATAAAAATTTATATAGAAGATTCACAACATTTCAAATTCATTCCAAAATTATTGTTATGTTATCTACGTCATAAATCTTAATATAAATCTTTATAAATATATATTAGTGATTCGATAATAAAAAATAATGACATATGTCGGAGAATAATTATAAATTTGCGTCCAAAATAAAAATAGTTTTAAATAGATGCTTTCATTTAATTTGAACGAAACATTCTAAAAATACACCCAATTTCTCAGAAAATTCTGAAAATTGACAGCTTTCAAGAGTTGATTAGCTTGTGAACTTTTGCTGCATGCGTCACGGCTACCTACCTTTAGAGGAGTGAATGTACTTGACCTGCTTAGGTGGGTGAGGAGGAAAAATGAAAAAGGTAAATCCATGTAGGGCATTATTCCATTGCTGCGGCCCTTTGGCCATTTCGAGAGCATCTCCAGCTGTTCAGTGTGTGCTCTACATCAATGCCTGCTTCCCAGCGCGGATCGGCATAACTGTTAACTTAGCATCCGCTTCCTTCAGAGTAATTCGTGTGCTTCTGGCGATTATTTGTCTCGCAAAAGTTCGCAAGTCAGATTAAGACATGAATGTACGAATTCTCTTTATGCAAAATTTCTGGATTACCTCGCACACAAAAATTAAAAGATAATGACTATCACAAGATTATCATAATTTTTTAATTTTTGTTTACGAGATAATCTAAAAATTTTATGAATATAAGGGTTGAACACATGGATTTCTGCTAAACTGCAGGGCAAATATTTAATTTGAAATTTATTTTCTTCACTTTCCTACATGATTTATAAGCAAAAGTTACAAATATTTATAAGAACGTAATAAATACTTTTTAAATAAAATAAGTACTTCAATATACATTTATTTTTAAAATATCATTAAGAGCAGCTATACTTCATGAATTTTGTATTTGTAATTTCCAAAAATTGCTATATATAAGATATCATTAATCACAATTATCATTTTCTTTTTTTAAGCATATTTTTCTGAGGAGTAAGTAAATTAAATAAACTTTTAAATGAAATTATCAATAAAGATGATATACTAATCATATTAAGTTGGGGGGACATTAATATTTAACCACACAGACATTTAAATTTCTTCAAGATTCTCATTAATAAATGACTTGTAAAACCAACTGTGTCTGTGTGACAGTATTGAGATTATCGTTTCCGATCGCATTAAGTTAGGACCAATAAATAAACTTTCAAAGCAAAATATTTGTCTATAAATATGTCTCGTTTCATAAGTCTCAATTCATATTCTCCATTGCATAAGCTTTTATTCAATTGTTTACAACTTCCGGCCTTCTAGAAAATATATTCGAGAATTCAAAGATTCAACTCAATTATTATCATTTTTCACACACACAAAGAAAAAAAAAACACCACCACGAATAGGTCATCTTTACACGCGCGTGTTTTTGTCAATAAACTGTAAATAACGTGGAGTTCTTTAATCCGTGAAGCATTTTATGGTATAAAATGCGCAAGTAAAAGTAATTTACAATTAAATCAAGGGAATAATTAAAATGAATCATAAGCGAAATAAACCGTAATTTCATTTCGAAAAAAAAAAATCATCTTTATTTCAGAAATATTCTTCATTTAGAAGAATTCATATATTTTGAAATCAAATTTGTTTGACACTTTACACATTTAAATGTAAATCTCAACATACTATTCTAACCAAACACAATGACACATTTAAAGTTTTAATTTACTGAATAATGGTATGAGGAAGTGCAAAATTTTAATTTTTTTAATGTTCTGTAAAATAGCAATTATGTAATAAATTATCATGAAATGTGCAGAAAACAATGGAAAGTAAAAAATATAAAATAATATGACACTGGGAAATCTCTTTTATAATGTACATGGAAATGTGGCTAAACTAAAATCAAAATACGGAAATAGGCAAAGTGATTTCGTAGCTATTGGTCAAAATATTTTAAAATTTTCCTTTCTGAAAATCTTATCAAAATTTTTTTTAATTTGTAGTAAAAACTTTTTTGCGTGTAATATATAATAGTAACAAAAAATACTAGTTTCCAAAATCTTTTTCAATTAAATAATTTAAATAAATTATGTTAAATAATTAATCATAGCTTAAATGTGAAGTTTCGATTTCAAAAAAATTGGATACTTCGTAATACACGAAATTAAATATGAGATTGAGTTAACTACATGACCTGAACATATAAACTTTATTTCCATTGTACGTGTTTTGCTTGTGTCTGATTTGTTTCGATAAAACAGCTGCTCACATGCTTACTTTTTTTTTTTCAAAATGAAGTTTTAATGAATAACAAACTTGACATTTTATGTTTCTTCAACTGCTTTTAGAAAAGAGAAATTCTACTGTGTCTAATAAAATTATCTCCACTCCACTTGAATAACGCTCCCTCAGAATTATTTTTTTTTTTAACACAGGAAAAAAATATTTATTGTATACTTATAATCTCGAAAATGAATAATGTCTCGAAATTTACCTTCAGATTATCTATTTGGAATAATTTTATTTCAATCACTAATCACTATTAGATTGAATGCGTACAATCCATACAAAATCGCTTTCCTCTCTTAATCAAAAATAAAAATTTAAACTGAATTATATTTTAATCAACCCTACTATAGTCTTCATTGGAAATTATTAATTTTTCTAACCCATGATTGCGTACAAATCTTAATTCAGCTGACTAAGTTTAAAATTTTCTCGATATTTATCAAGCGACTATATATTTAATTTTGTAACTCGAATAACGAAATATCCTTCGTATTTCTTTGTGTTTAACATTAACCATTTTGGCTTGGGCTATAATTTCTAAATCTCGTTTTGTGGGGAAAAAGTAATCCATTATTTTTTCGGTAGACGTCTGTAGTGATCGATATCTCGTCAGGTATCTATCAAACAATTTCAGATATAGGCTCGTTGGAAAGGTGACATTTGACACTAAAATACCCTCTTGCGGTTTTTTGTTAGATTAATTCAGTTACGAGTACAAGGTTTTAAAAATGGAAGACAACAAATAGAAAATTCGATACATTTTCGTTTTTCTCTTGTAACGGCGTAAAAGATAGCCAGGTGGCTAAAATTGTGAAAGGTGTTTATCGTCCTATATAAGACTGTAACAACCAGTTACGTACAATTTTTGTTTCGTCGATTCCGTTCGGGTATTTTTGATGTTAGAGATGCACCTCCCATGTGGATACAGCATCGTCGAAAATGTCTATAAAATATCAAAAATGATCGAAGTTAACCGCATGTCAGCAGTCGTAACGCGCAAGACCTAAAAATCTACATGAAAGCTGTTTTAAACCTTTTTACAAAGCGAATCCAAAAGAAGTTACATAAAGTTCACGTAAAAATAATGGATTTCTTTTTCCCCAACCTAATATAATTTAGGAATAAAATTTTACCTTTTATAGTTAGCTCTCTATATTTTGACTTTTAAAAGTAAACCTCAATATTATTATCACTATCTTAATCTACAAAATTATAATTTTGCAACGCAGATTTCAATGATTAACTTAAATTTTTTTCAGACAGTTTTATCTCAAATCAAAAATACGAATTGAAAATGAAAATTAGTTTTTATTTATTCATCAGAGAACAAATGTCGGGATAAAATAGCTTAATATCACGAAATAAAAAAATGCAAATCCTGCTCTATTAAAATCGAAAATTTTAATGATTTTTTGCAAGTAAATATAAGAAATTATGTATCAGAAACATAACTCAACTACCACTTTAAAAAAAGAATATCATAACTAGAAATTTATCTTTATGTTTTATTTTTGGTCATCTTACCAATCTATGATTTACTGTTTTTAGTGTTCCGCAATAGTTAAGGTCACTGAAACCGTTACGAGACCAGTAAGTCAAAATGACCATATATAAGTAATAAAACAGCTTTAAACAATGGGAAAGGACTTTTTTAAACTTGTTGCCACAAAATAAGAAAAATGACTACAACTCTGTTCCGCCAATAAATAAGATGTAAAACACGGTACCATAGAGCATGCGATTTTTAAATAGTCAAGAAATAAAATCATCCGCATTTAATAAATCACGCAAAATTTCAGATTCAGTATAAAATCTACACGAACATTTTATCCTGTTTTTTCAAGTATTTATTATTTTTTAAGTAAAGTAAAACATCTGCGTATGTGATAAACACAAGCAATTTAGTTTGTCGCATACTTATTTGTAAAACCATGAATTATATTAGTTTAATAAGACTTGATATTTGACATATTAATTCTTAATGGGAATTTCTTAATTTGCGAGCAAGTGTTTAAAAATATTGTTAAAAACAAGGAAATCGTATTGCTATTGATAACAGCGAAAAATAGAACATTTTACTGTGGTTCACTGCCTTTTTTCCTACTCCTATCTTCCGACTTTATAACAGGAAAATATTCTAGAAAATCACATTTGAACTCAAATTTTTACAACTGTCATATTTTGCTCAAATAATTGTCTTGCGTAAGAATAGAATAATTGAACCACTGCCAAGAACAAAAAAAATAAAAACTGTTTTTAGACCCAAATATGAAAACTAGGATAATTACGGTACACACGCACAACTTAAAGGAAGTATTGTGTATAATTTATTTCATACGTGAGATTTTATTTAATTGCAAAGATGCGACTGAAATTTGAAACACCTGATCAATAATAAATTTTGCAAAATTAAAATTAACATTCTCGTCTAAGCAACGGGACTTGGTTTTAATAACTTTTACATTATATTTTCAAAATTAAAATTGACTTCTTCGCCTTAAGTAAATGGATTTGATTTTGATAAATTGGAACTCAGTGTCAAATCATAATCTATTTTAAAAAAACTTAAATAAACTACAATTTATTTTAATAAAACTTATATAACCTACAATTAGAGTGGATTCCTAACTACTACAAATATTCATGCTCCAAATGGAAATCGAACTTATGAATAGTTGAATTGAGTTGGTTGTACAGCCAATAATATCACGTCTTTTTAAAAATAATTTATTGAAACAATAAATATAAAAGCCCCTAATAATTCCCTTATTTTGAAATGTTTACATTTAAAGGTGAAAGTTCCTTATCAAAAAAGATGAATCCAAAAAAATCCAAAAAGCGAAACAAATCCCCCTTCCCCCGATGTACTAATTTTTATCTCATAACTATAATTGCACTTTTGGAGTATTATGGTATGAACCAAACCCTGGTAAGCACATGCCACCATGTTGAATCTAAGAACATTTAACCAAAAACTGATTTTAGTTTCCTCTGCAATTATATTTATTGCATAGTTATAAAAATTCAATTAACAACTTCATTTCTCGACTTTGGGTTAACACAGTAGAACCTAATCTGAGGCAAATGATCTAACGATAATTTATAAGGAATCTATCATGCCAAAATTTATAAATTATATTCAGACATCACTTTTGCTAGAAACTAAATACCATCAGTACTTCGATTGAAACAATTGTTAAAATGTAAGGTTTCACTGTGGCTTAGTATGAGACACTCTTCGAAATAGGAGGCCTCGGTTCAAATCTTACCACTGTTGAGCAACTTGTCACTCGCACTGTGTACATCTGTCAGGGTGGGTGCTTGAGAGTTGAAAACGATCAGATTGATATGAAAATTCTTCATGAAAGAAATACGCGCTTGAAGTTGATGTATCAATGCCTCACAACGCAACATTCGACTGTCAGGCAATCTGCTATGCGATGTCAAATTCTTAAAGCTTTTTTTATTTTCCATCGGCATAAATATTTAAAAAAAAAGGAAAAAAGAAAAAACTAAGAAAACTTTTAGATTTAAAGTCGATTTTGAATTTTTTTGTCAGTAATTATGTAGTCTCAGGTCTTTGATTTACATTTAAAATACTCAATTGAGACCTAAACAAAAGATTAGAATTGCAAAGAAATGTTTCATATAAACACTAACATTACATGATTATAACTGAATTCAATATGGAGCAAAAGGTCAATATTTGAGCTAGGTTACACGAAGACGGAAAATAATTAATGCTGTGAAACTGTGAGTGAGCAAAACATACGGAAGTATTTATACTAACATATTGACTAAGTATATGTTTACGTCGCACTAGAGCTGCATGATACTCTATTAGCAAAAATATATTTTAAAAAAGTATGCCACATTTAAGCTAGAGTGTAAGAATGCAAATATTTGCAATTCTATGGGTGGTGCTATGAAATTTTTACACAAAAGGAAGCATTCATTTCCTTATTTTGAAACACTAATAACAGGCCCTCTGAGCCTTGTTTATCCTAGTGGCACATCTGATTGCAGGACATTCACACAATTTGCACTAAGAATCGAGAACGATTTCAATTTGCAAAATGAGACAGTGTCTTGCTGAAATTTATATGATAATGAAAAATAAAACTGAAGTTGAAATGCAAGAAATTAATATCTTTTATACAGAAAAGGGAATAAAAGATTAAGGTATTCATAAGTAATTTATTAAAAGAAGCTTCTAATACATTATCTACCAATAAATAAAAACTGTATAAATCTATGTAAAATTTAAAATGCAGATTTTATTTTAAATTAAAAACCAGTCAGATCACATAAAAGGAACAATTAATATTTTCAAACAAGCCTCATGCTAATTACGGTTACTTATTTAATGAATGCAATATTTTTTAATGAGAATAAGTAGAACTGTATATTATATATGTATATATATATATTATATATATATATATATATATATATATATTACACAGTTCTACTTATTCTCATTTTTTTAAAAACTTTTTTTATGAGCCATAGTTATCTCTTAAAGGATATATGATGGTGAAAGAATTTTTCCTTTTTAAAATTAACAATATTTATTTCATTATACAATAATAATATCTACAGCTCACTTTTCGGTTTCAAACTACAAACAAAATGTGTAATTAAGATAATTTGTTTCATATGTATAAATAATTAAAAATCTTAATGTGAATATGAAAAATAAATATTTTTTGTCAAAAGTAATAAATATTTAATTTTAAAATACTTCAAGTAATTACATTTTTTCAATATTAAACTATTTTCAAATATATTTTATGACAAACTTACCGTTTAAAAGACAGGTAACTATTCAGTCAGTTAAATTTCACGAAAGAGAAATATTCCTTATTGTATCAGAAATATATACACGAATCTTTTGTTAGAATAGATCAAAGTCCCCCAATCAAAACGGTAAAATTACTGGTTTAAAGAAATAGGACACACCTTCAAAATGAGCCAAATTTGTTGCTCTCTTGCTCAGCTGATGGCTAAGGTTGAATTCTAAACTCGTGACTTCTGCAATCGGTAGATTACAAGAAAGGTTGCCAGGAAACAACAAAAATAACCTAAGCAGTTTCGTCGCCAAATGGGAGTATCTTAATTTTTTGTTTGTCAACTGAATAAAATGTCATATTTACCTTTCCCCTGCTTTCCGAAATGCTTTGTTTTTAAATACTATTGATGCCAACAGAAGTTAACAATTTTTATGATGTAAAAGGTAAAATTAGAGTTAAATATCACGAGGATATTGCTCACCTCATTTATTGTAATAAGTGCATGTTTGAACTGGGAGCAATCACTCAAATGACGTAGTAATGACGTAATAAACTTTTAACTCATTCATTACACAGAATTCGCTACTATCGGCTGGCTACTGGCAATATATTAAACAAGCAATGATGTTTGTATTTCTCATTTGATTTTATATCAAATGGAAAAATTATTTTGTGCGGTGTTTCAAAATATGTCCGCAATAATTTAAAACGTTTTATTTTATTGATATGCATTAAATTTCTATTCGTTTATTTTTCATGAAAAGTGCGCAGTTATTATTTGCTATTAAATTGTATAATTATGTTATTATACACATGTTTTTCTTGATTGAATTGAATATAATTATAACTTAATACATACATATATTGTTAAAAATACCAAGTTATTATTTTAACGCAATGCGTGATGGATCTAATTCGAATCTTTCTGATGATGTTTATTAATACTATTTTTTTTTTTTTCCGGAACAATTTCGTAAGCTAATCATTAAAACTGGTTATACTAAAAAGATTTTTTTTTTCATTTTAATACTCAATTTTAAGAATGATGTAAAAATTGTTATTATTCAAAAAATAACTAGAATATAATGGGTTTTATCTATTATAACTAAAATTTAACTCGAATAATAATTCATAAAAAGTAACTAAGAAACAGAACCACGCTATGCAATGCACAGCAAGATGTAAAATAGAATGATAGGAAATTATCAGATGATGATCGCTAATTGAAAATCATGTATAAAGGAAAATGAATGAAATTTATTTGAATGGAATTATTTAATTTGGAAAATGAATGAAATGTGTGTCAAGAAGAGAGCCTTTAATATACAATATGATAATTCCGAAAAATAGTATTGTCTACAATTATTTTTATATCTCTGAAAAGCATTGAATACTAACGATTATAAATTGAAATAAAACAAAGCCATAAAAATGAAAAACGTTATGTTTGATTCTTTTTATAGTACTCGACATTGCACTTGTAAATTCTAATCTAAGTTTCAATGCACTTGAAAGTGTCTCGAGATTCAATTCTTTCACTCTCATTTGGTATCATACAATTGTAAGCTACATTTTCCCCTCACTGTTATTGCATTTTCACGCTTCCCTGTGCCCAGTCCTGAGTTGGACTGTACCAGTTTGATGGTAGCAGCAACGTGGTAGTCTTCGAAATTTAGAAATAGGGACCAAGAAACACCCCTTGAATACTTGACCTGCCACTCGCGGAGATATCATTTCACTTGGAAGACATTGCTGCCGCAATATATTTAACGTGCCCCAGCCACCTTTACACGACGGTGTATCTTCGGTTAAGACGGGATTTGAACTCACCCTCTTTTTGTAACGGGAACAATGAACTAACCAGGCCTCGGCAGCTTTTTTTCTACACTATATCATTTGATACCGTAATTGATGTAAATAAAAATGAATAATTTTATTATTTATTTTTACACATATTTATATGTATCTTATAATATATATTATTTTTATTTTAATTTTTATAATATTTATTAAATATATACTTTAATTTATAAAGTAATACTGTGGTGTTTAGGTGTTTAAAAGTTAATTTTTTAGCAGTTCGTCGTCATTTATACCTATACGGTCCTTACATTCACTTAAAAAATTAAAAATATTCTACAATAGTTTACAAAAAACAGATAAGAAGTGCGTACTGATATCAAGAATCGAAGAGGCTGAAATTATATTCCCAAATAAAGAGATTATATAGTAATGACATGTATATAATGCCTTGACAAATTTATATTCTAATATAGCTCTGAATTTCCTATATCTTTTTTTTAACTAGGATAGAATGAAGAATCATATTTTGAAGCTTTCACATGATGCCCATTTTGCTGCTTAACAAAAGTAAAATTTAAAATCTATTTTCATTCAATTTATCATCTTGTTGTGATAGTATTTGAGACTGGAAGTATACGTTTAATAATATTCAGATGTAATTCATTTTTAAGCTATGTTTTACATTTTATGGGTTTTTATTAGATGAAATGCTATGCATGGACACATAAATTAAGATTTTGTGACAGTAAAGTTCATGCCAATTCTACTCGCAATTTAACTTAGTGTGATGTTTATGCTAATGCGTCATTTTTGTGCAATTTTTAATTTTTTTTTTTAACTATTTTTATCAAGAGTGATTTTTACATGGCTATGTCTTTTCTTTTTAAAAATTATGGTATTTTATTATTCACATTTTAAGCTTTCAGTTGCATTTTAATTGCTTTTATGGATGTTTATCACCGCCAAAAAAGCGATAATCTGAAATGTAGTTTTGATTACGATAACTGGTAAATAATACTGTCTTATAGTAAAAATGTTAAATTGACTGCAATAAAATATTCGAAATTAATAAAAAGAATTTTTTATGAATTCTTCAAGGAGCAATTCTTAACTCAATAATGTATTACAAAGCCATTCAGGTATATTTGCAGCGAGGTTGTCGTAAATTAAACAACACTAGATGGCTTTGATTTGTATGATATTGTTCAGACGCTAATTTCATATTTTACTATAACTTACTGGTGATTTTTATTTTTAATTTGAAACACTTATGATATTTCATTGTTAAGATCACATAGATTTAATAAACAATAACATTCGTATCATTTTTATTATCTAATTTCTAATACATTTCTTGTTAGGAACTTCAATGATGACATTGTTTGAAGAGTAATAATCAATTATCACGTTCATCGAAAATCGTTTTAACACACATTGCTCAAAAAAATCTAAATAATTATCTTTTTCATGTGTCAAATTTTAAAAATTTCCGTCCTATCCATTGGATGTCTGTAATACATACCAGGCAGCCCCTGGTTCAAGATCATCTTATGGTGATGGTCTTCATCGGGGTGAATGAGCTCATGAACCTGATCTAGCTCTGCTGTTCAAGGGGATGAGAAACAACAACAACATGCCCTATCGTATATGATCGTCAATCAATTTGCAGTATCTTATCACATGGTAATTTATCTTTTTTAGAACTCTAGGGAGGACTGCACTAAAAATACATATTTTGTCATACATGCTAATACACTAATCAAAAATTCAAATAAGTAATTATAATGCTTGATTTTATTTAAAATAATCAATAAAAATATCCTGTACTCAAGAAAGAACAAATTACTTCAAAAATGAAATGTTTTTAATAAATCTTTCCCTACAACGAAAATAATGTAATAAAATAGTTCCTTTTATCATTTATTGAATAACGTTTTTACAGATTCTGAAAATAATTGTTTTTAATAACAATGAAGTTTTATATTATATGTTAAAATTTATAACAAAACTAAAATCTAAAACTATGTTGAATTTATGATTTGGTAATTGAAAACTTTTTTAGATTTAATTCTTATATTTTTTAGATTAAAATTCTTATGTCTGATTGCGCTTTATAGAATAGAATCACTACTTTTGGACACTAAATTTTACAAATATATATATATATATATATATATATATATATATATATATATATATATATATATATATATATATATATATATATATATATATAT
>JAPDSC010039603.1:27217-58951 GCA_026290005.1 Latrodectus geometricus
TATATATATATATATATATATATATATATATATATATATATATATATTATTGCACATTGTCCCAAGAATAAAGAATGTTTAATCTCCTGTTTTATAGCCCCTTAGATTAGTCATGACACATTCGTCAAAGATAGAGTGTAATTTTCTTATAAACACTTTTCTTCAGCCAAAATATTTGTGGCCAGCAATTGACTAGTTTCCAACGAAAAAAGAAAAGTTACTCCTCAAAACAGTGATGGTCCATGAATTGTTGCAAAGTGTCAACCAAATTTATCGCCATTTACCTCTTTCAAAAGATTTTTTAATCACCCTAATTATTAAACTCAAATAGAAGTTGAATAATTATAGAATAAACTTCTCTTTAGAATACATAATCTAAGTGAGATTCCCCTTGTCAAGCATTTATTGTTATTAAGCAGCATTAATTACCCAAAATTTTGATAACTTTCTTGTGAAACAAGATTAGTTATAACATTAATTGACATCAAAACCTAGGTTATATATTATATTTACAACCCAACAGTCATTACATTTCTTGATTACATTACATTTGATTGCTTACATATTATTATAAGTTGATGAAAAATATTTATACCTGATACAATGAAATTATTTACAGTTGCAGATCAATAAAGTTATTTACAACTTAATGTGGTAGACAAGCACTCTCAAATGCTTGTGAATCGAATGATTCTTTGGTGCTCAGAGCAATGCTGCAATATTCCACGATTGAGTTTTCTTTCTAAAAACAAGAAGCTATACAACGAGGAAATCAAAAAATAATTATTTAAATTCTGGAAAATTCATTAACTTTTTTCCCCTTTTCTTTTATTGTTTACCATTTTTATTCGCTACAAAACAGCATATCGTTAGTTTCAAATCATCCCTAGTTTAATTCTCATAAGTTTTTATTTGTTTATTTATTTATTTTTGTTTCGGATTTTGAACCCTGAAAAACGTAACAGTAAATTTTATTAGCATAAGCATTTTATTTCAAAAGTTTATTCCTGACAGCAAATATCCAAAATGTCCTAAATATTTTTTACATGTTTTAGCGCGTTCACATAAAAATTTTTTAATAATATCTGTAAATAATTATTTAAATTTTTGAGGAACACATTTTTTAAACTGAAAAGAAACCATTTTAAAGGAACATAAAGAAATCATCCATGATTATTATCCAATAATTTTCCTTTAAAAAATTTTATGATAACAACTTAAAAATTAGAGATATTTTTTATTATTATTATTAATCTATATAAATAAAAATATTGCACTTATATAAGAAAACGTAATTCAAAAACGTAATAAAAAAACTAAATTCAAACTAATTTATAATAAAAATAAGCTCTTATTTTAATGCTATTATTGCATTAAATAAAAAAGTTTTCGAAATTTTAAAAATAAGTTACAGTAAAAATAAATAAAAAATACTTTACTACTAAGATAATTTATTGAGCAAAGTTCTACGCGTAATTAAATGAAACTATTAATGCTAAGGCCTTTTTTTTTTGTCCGGATTTTTAAAACTTTTTATAAAAAATTTTGAATTAACGGTAGAATTAAAAATTTTTATTTAATTGTTAGCATTACTTACAAAAAAAAATACAGTTTGGAAAAAACATACTATTTTGAATAAAGTCATTAATATAAGCTCAAAATATATCTGATTTTATTAAAATGCATAAATAGATATTTTTTGATTGAATTTACTTGCTTTTGAAATAAAACTATTTTAGCTTTTGGCTTAAATACAATGTGTTTCGGTTGCTCATGTAAATGCTGCATTGTGAATTAATAACAAAAATTGAATAAAATTTTTAAATCGGAAGCAAATGAAAATTTGTAAGTTTTCTAATTTTGAAATTAGTAGAAATCAAGAAAATTATTTTTCAATATCATATTTAAAAGGCTATATTTTCAATTTATGTTTTGCCTTAAATTTGTTTGCAGAAAAAGTATTTTTACAAATATAACTGGTGCTAATAAATTTTGTATTTTAATTGTGAAATTTCACAATCTATACAAATAATTTAGTTTATTTATTTATTTATTTATTTATTTTTTTTTTTTTTGTAAAAAAGAATTATGTAAGCAAAATGTCCTTTTTAACGTGTAGTCAAAAAATTGATTTAATAGAAATCACTGAAGAGTTAAGTAAATTAGCGGTCCCTGCTCTTAAAATAGGAAACACCAAAAAATTATTATTAACTAGTGAAAATTTTAATGATGCTAAATAAACTAGTAAACCAAAAGAAAAACAAGAAAAATAGAAAATTATCAAGGGAAAAAGAGCTAAAAAAGAGAAGTGGATAAGATAAAAAGATAAATTTTGCTGATCAGTGTGGAAATTTTCTTGGTTTTTAATAAGTCTAAACAAATTTGAAATACAATTAATACAAATGACTTGGATTAAGTGAAATCCAATGAAAGTTGACATAAGTTATATTTTAGAAATTGTAAGCATTAAGTACAAATGGCTTATATTCCGAAAAGTAGAATAGACATCATGTCTTTTAATCACTTTAACACCTGAAAAATATCTTATTTGTTAGCAAGTGAACCTCCAGAAGAGCCTGGTAACTATAATTATGTGAAGAATCTCATTCTTAAATGATTGAAATTTACTGTGGCGACTTTTCTTTAAATGTTAGAGAATGATTTTTTCATGTTTCTCCCCTTCTGACGCGTAAAATGAGCCAGAGGAAATCAGTAACTTCCAGTAAAATCAGCAAAGTGAAGCATTACTTGCCACGAGTAGAAAGGCCACGAGTAGTAGATTGGAAAAGAGACCATATTCTTCCACAATGGGTTGGTGGAGCTCTGTGGGCTACGGACGTATTCTTGTTAATCTGTAATATACAGTCTTTTCGTTGGTGGGAGATTGATGGGAAAAAGATGCCAACTCATTTGTGACCTAACAGTGGTTCAAAATTATGAGGCACTTGGTGGTAGGCGACTATTATAAATTTGCAGTGTTTGGATTATTATATAAGCACTTTTCCTCAGTGAAAAGCTCAATAGTGAGAAAATTACTTTCGCTTGTTAGATAAGAACCCTTCTCAAGCATACATACACATTCGGTACTTAATTCCCGACCGACACGGTAACATGTAACACTTCTCCATACTTTTTTAAATATCCTAAATAAATTGTTATTGTTTATAAGTGATTATTTTATACTTACTCACGCAACCAACTGAACTCATCCCTATAAACACATCGATGTTCTATGTACTCTTAGAATGATATTAATATTGATGGGTAATATATTTATTTCAGTTATGTCTAAAATTTTATTGAATTCATTAAAAGAAAATTTCACTCTAAGTTCATTTCCATTAACAGATTGCGCAACTCTGATTCGAATATGAAAGATACAGTTTCATTTGCTATACTTTTTGATGTTTTGCAATAATATTTTTGTCATTTGTGCTGTGATGCTGAGTTTGCAACCGAATGGTTATCACTCTGGCTTTCGGTTTAACAGTTCATGGGTTCGAATCTCACCTGGGCTTGGTTGTTGTTCAATTTTCGGAATCCACTTAAAACTATGGGTGTCGGTCTAAATAGCCTTCGAGTGCAAAAAATGATCGTTGAGCATCAAACCAAGCCATCCAACCAGTGCTGCGATCTTTTATTTAAGAAATTGTTCGTTTGTAATTTGGCAACAGTCTCAAAAGGTGTGTTCCCTTAGAAACCATAACCAACAATAACAAAATGATTATGTTTTGCTTTATAGTAATTTGAATACTTTTTTTGACGTGAAATCGCTGTTTCTTTTTAAGATCTTAAGATTAAACCATTGAATAATTCAAATTAATTTATTATCTTTATTACTATAAAAATGGATCTCTTTTTTTGCATATACTATTTATTTGGTAAGCACTTAGTGAGTTTATCTGTATGTTTTTTTTCTATTTATACATATATATTTGAAATTTTTTACGTTCTCTTAGATTGTAATTTTCTAAGAGTCTTTCGATAGGAATAATTTTTTTTATGACGTATCAAATTCATACTTTCTGGTGTTTGATCATTTATTTCAAATTCCTTAACTTAATGAAAAATAAAAGAATATATTAACAATGTAATAATATTTCACGTGATTGTAATGTTAATATTCTATAAAGCGATTTTTTTTTTGTATTTAATTTTATTCTTAAAAGCAATTTTCCAGAATTTTTCACTTTGATTACCTGAATTTCTTACCATTGGAAAAATAGGCAAAATATATTTCCTTTGAATGCATGTTATTTCTTTTATAATCATTAAACTGATAATGCTGTCTTATTATTTTGTGGATCACTTATTTTTGTATTTTTGATATTCTTTGAATTTTATAAAGTGCTTGCAACATATAACTTTTGAACTTAACACAATATATATTTTGCTGACTTCAGTAAAATGATTATATAAATTAAACATTAAGCAATTATATTTTTATTCAAAATGAAATAATTTATTTTCATGCTATATTTAATGTTTTTTCTCCATAAAATATTATTCTTGAAGAAATAAGAAACAAGAGACTAGTGTTTTATATGGAAAAGTACCTACTCAAATCTTTGGTACTTATGTATTAGCATCACTGCAGCTTTTAAAAGCTAATTGAAAAGAAATTAACTTATAATTAAAAAGTTTATTTTTCTAGCAATAAGCAAGCTTTTCATAACTAGTAAAAGAAATTTCCTAATTATAAATGAAGCTCTAAATTTACATTAAGTTTTGGCATGAAATTAACTGCATAAGTACCAAATCTTTTTACTTTTACAATCTTAGAATAATTTGTTACATTTTGCTAGCTCTCTGGTGAAGTATCTACAATTTTTTTTATATTTTTAATACTTTTGAAGTACATTTGCATATGTATTACATGATGATGTGATAAAATAGTGTTAATCTTATAAAAAGTATTTTGTTATATAAGTAAACTATATGAAATTATTTAAAATCTGGTTTTTTAAGATTAATTGAGGGTGACAATTAAGTAGCAAATATTGACTTGAAAACTTATGCTAATTCTAATAATCCGGCATTCATTGAGTACTTCTATTAGGAGAGTATTAAAATAACATTTCGTTTACTAAAATTACACATAAAAGAAAATTATTATTTTTGCTCTTTGGACCTGCAAAGTTTATCTGCAAATGCTTAATATTTTTAGAAATATTAAATTCTGCCAAAAAAATTGAGCTTTTACATTTGATGATATTGTTCATAATTGGAGATTTTATTTTGTAGAATTATAAAAATTTAAAAGGCTAAAAAGTCTAGAATATGTGAAAATTAATTCTTGAGAAAAATGAAAATGATGAAAATTTTTGAGAGTATGAAAATTAATTTTTGAGAAAGTGCATAAAGTTTACTACTGTATTATACTTTACTTATTGATGACGTAAAGAGTTAACATCTATTAAGATTTAAGGAAAATGATTTTCCACCAGAAAATAAAATGTAAATGTTCTATTTTAAATTATTGCTAAAATTTCAGGTATCTTTTGACTCTTTAAGCTTTGTTTTATGAATGAATATATGTTAATCTTTTATGAATGAATATATGTGTAGAAACATAATTCTTATGTAAACCTACAGATTTTATTTTGTATAAAATTTAATAACTGAAAAGCCATATAATTCAAACATCTATTTTTAAATAAAATATGTTAATTATTTATTATATGTTTCACAAATTAAATAAATGATAGCTGATATCTTTTTAAATAAAAAAAAATAATCTAAGTTTAAACTTGAATTATGCTTTAATAAACTGTTTGTTAATTTCTATATAAGTATAATACAATTATGTTTTTAATTATTTTGTATAACTTATAGTTTTCCATTATTCTATTTTTACTAAATCATTTCAGTTACCTAGATACAATTGATTTTAAATCAAATATGGTTAATTACATTTTATATATTTACTAGTACATTTTCCCATTTTTTTTGAAAAATAAAAATATTATGAGTTTCATGACATTATTCAGTTAACCCATAAGTTGCATTTAATAACTCATAAGTAACAATTAACTCAGAATAAGTAGAATTTGGTTGCTAAATTAATTATTTTCCGTAACAAAATCTTTTTTCACAATTTTTTTCTTCAACCAGCTAACTAAAAAAGACCTATTTTTATGTTTTGCAATGATTTACTTATAAATTTCAAATGCAATTAATAAAGCATTATATTTTAGTTGCTTTATTTTCTGTTGTTGCTGGATCTGATGTTCCTGGAGTTCCAGATGACAGAGAGTTAAAGTAAGATACTGAAATGCTTTGAAGCTAAATTATATATACTTAATATATGTTATAATCAATTTTAAAAATTTGATTGAAATATTGTTATATAAAATTTAGAACTATACCAACTTATTAATGATTGAAAATTGATGTCTTTTTTTTTTTTTTTTTTTTTTTTTATAAACTATGATAATTCTTATTTAAATTAGGATCCCTTTTATATTTTAGTTTTAATCTAATTAGTTTTTATATAGGAAATTATAAAGAAGAATGAATTTGTTTTTCTCTGTTATAAAGTAAATTAGTATTTATAATACTAATACTAGTTCTTAGCATTAAAGTAACTGTCTATGATAGAAAAATGTCTAAATTTGTTTCTTATTGTAAAATATAGCAAGATTTAATTTCATTTTTTATTAATTGGATATCATTTTTATTACTCTTATTTGCCTTACTTATTTTAAGTAAATTTTTATATTAATTATTTATAACACTACTTTTTTCAATCGATAAATAAAATACTTAAGATTTCAAGCCAACATTTATATTGAATAAGAAGTATCTTCTCATAAAACTATTACTCACGCTTAATTAGGAGATACTTATATGTTAAATGATTTTCATTATACAATTTGTATATTAGTGTTGTAACTATTGATGTAATTTTTTCAAAATTCTTTTATTATTACTTATGATGATCAAACGAATTAAACTTTATGCTAAAATTTTAACTTGAAAATAGAAAAGTATCACAAATTTTTAATAATTTTATATTCTACAAAATTATTGTAATCTTTGAAAAGCTAAGTCCTAATATTGACAATATTTTTCAAATATTAACTAATCATAAAATGATTGGCAAACACTTATATTAGATGAATACTTATGTAATAACTTAAATAATTATTTACATATAAATAATCATGCACTATACATATTTATTATTAATATTCAAAAATATGTAAAGTGCATTTTAGTTGTAAGATGTTTTTTCATATTAAATTTTTATCATCTTCATTTAAAATATTGTAGCACTTATTGCAATTTCTAAAATTTTTTAGTTATTTTTTTCAATCAAAAAAAAAATTTTTTTTTTTTGAGTTGCATTAATTTAATTTCTTTGTTTAGATTAACTCTTGAATATTTAGTAATGTACACCATTTTTGTAAAAATATAAAATGTATTTTTTTCTAAATATTTTACACTTTCTATTTTAGAATCAAAATAAGCAGAGGATCTGGAATGGGTAAGAATAATTTTTATTTTTACAAAAGTGATAAATATTTTGTAAACTTCAATATTTAAGTTTATAGAATAAGTATAAATCTTAATTTTAATAGTTTCTTGAAAAATTTTATACTATTATTTATTATGTCACATATTATTTAATTTCTTATTGGAATTGAAATTTTTTTTGGAAAATATAGAAAAAGAAAAGGTTAAATTATACACAAATGATATAATAAAGAATCTATTAATTAACTAGTCAATTTTAAGAAATTTTTTATATTTTTTTTTTAATTTCTTTCATTAAATTTATAAATTTTGCTAGAACTTTCCCTTTATTGAGTCATCATACTTCAGTATGCTGAATGAGATTGGGACTTTTAAATAAGGATTTGAAAAGACAATGTTCCAAAAGAGCTGCATAAACTAAATTGACTGATTTTATAATTATTTTCATGTGTATAAGGGGTAGTTTCTACAACACAACTTCCTAATTGATTATAAAAAGTTTTTCAATGATTTAATTTTATGCAGAGGGCAATAAATTCATGTACCAATTACGAATTATTGCCAGTGCCCCATAAGAGGTTATTAGACAGATAGATTCTGAAGAGGCATATCTATTACTTATGTTATAAATAATTTATGGATGTCCTTTATTATTTGTTCTTTTACTAGTAATAATTTTGTGGGTCTTTTTTGAGAGTTAAGTGCATAAATATATCATTCTCATTATAACTATTAATGTGATTGTGTCACATGTTTGTTGATTACAGAAAGAACTATTTAACTGAGTTACAAATTACTTTTTAACTAACTTTGCATGTGATTTGAAATAACTTAAATTTTTCAATTCTGTTATGATTTCTCATTAGTTAAAAAAAAATCCTCAAATAATCAATAATTTTGCTCTTTTTAAGAAATTACCTTTTCAATAAGCCATTTTTTTTGCAAGTGTAATAAATATTTAAAGAAACAAAAATATGTGACATTTTTAGATCTTGACTGCAGTTTAAGGAAGACTCACTGTTGAGCATGCAGATTTAATTTTAGCTGATCTATTTTCTACTTCTTACTTCCAATTTTAGTGAATAATTTATGTTAAATGTATTAACAGAAAAAAATATTCAACAAATAGATTTGTTTTTAAATTGACATTGCAATATGAATCCTCTCATTTCATGTAAAATTATATTTTAATTTACTTGATCCACTCATTTTGGTGTGATTATTCTTACAGTGCAAACTTCACTATGACAAGGTTCTCACAAATATTTGCTTTGTAATAACAATTAAAATATATTAGTTTATTATTCATGTATGAAGAATTTGGTTAGCAAAAATTTTGGACCAGGCAAAACAGAAATTAGAAGCATTTTACTTTGTGCTTTTACTTATGTTGGATTGTGGTTAGCCAGTTATGTAATTGGTATTATAAATGAGAAAACCATTACACATTATTTTATCGGTAACTGAAACATTTTTATTAAAATACATTTCAACAGGCAATTAAATTATTAGTACATGCTGTTATGACTAGATACGCATGGTTTTGGCACCTTGATCTAAAAACATAATTAATCTATAATTTTCTAATAAATATGAAAAAAAAATTATGTTTCAGGTGTGATTCATCCTGGCTATATTGTTTTAGTATTATTTGCCTTTGGAGGTTTTATTGGTCTGATGCGCCTAGTTTTGTTTTACAAAAGAGATCAAGAGCTTCGGAAGAATGAAAAAACTTTGTTCCTCACTCCTTATTAATATGCTATTTTGATTGAGAGCAGATTTTTACATTCCGTCCATTTTACTCAGTGTCTTGACTGAAATTTATACATATTGTTAGAATATTAACATATGTACTATTATGCAGTAAATGAAGAGATTTTGTAAAGTTAACATATAATTGTTGGAGAGAATTTTTATATAGTGAAATATTTTATTGTATTTTTTTCATATAGTTCAGTAATGTATATATTGATTTTCATTAAACAGCAAGAATTAATTCATTGTTTTGAAAGAAACCATCCTGATTTTATTAAATTAGAATTCTGTGTACTGAATATTATTTTTAAATATTTTGGGAAAGCAAAGTATTGTTTCAAATTATTAAAATAACACAAATCTTAAAATTTATCTTTTTTAATCTGAAATATTAGAAAATTAAATTTAAAAAAAGTTTTATTTGAGTAGAATATTGTAATTTTGTATAAAAACATTTATCTATCAATGAAACATGTGCATTTTTATAATCTGTGATATATACACATTTACAAATATTTTGATGAAACATTTTTAAATAAAATCATATTGCTAAAAATCATTTTATATTTTAATATATAATACTTTATTAAAGTTAATATTGATTTGATAATTTGAAGCAACAAAATATTTTAGGTTGTTCAATGCTTTTGCAAAAATGATAGTAAATAAAATTTATTTTCAAATTTTAATCTAGAATGGAAATGCAATATATATTTCAATGATGCATTTATAAAATTGTTGGGTTATATAATTCTTTTATTTGATATAAAATTTATTTTATTTGTTGGTGGTTTATATTTATATTTAATTGGTTTGTGTGTATCATGTATTTCTATTGAAGTTTAATAAAACATATTTTTATTCTTTCTATTCAATATAAAACATTACAAAATATATTGCTATTGTCAACTTATATTTGTGTATAATCACAACTTATAATAATATACTTAATTTATTTTAACTTATAAACAAAGGATAAAAATTTTTGAATTTGAGAGGCCAACAAAGTTTCTTTTACTAACTTTTTTATATTTTACAAAAAACATACCTAAACAAATAAAAAAACATTTTCTCAAACATATGACCTGTTGAATAGATTTCTTGAACATGTTTTAGATTTTTAAAATAGCTTAATCTAAATATAGAAATCGTGACTTTAGTTAAAATAATGAAATATTATTTGTTTCCTTCGTTTATATATATATATATATATATATATATATATATATATATATATATATAATTTATTAATAATCAATTTTTTCTTATTTAAATAAATTCATTTTTGTTTACTGAGTTCATTGATAAAATAAACGAAAAATATAATTGCCAGTTTAAAAATTGAACTCATTAATTTATATGCTCTTAAAAATTAAAATCTTAATTTAAAGAACTGAAAGATTTTTTAAGAATTTCATTAGTTTCAATAAAATTTTCTATTTACATTGGCCACAATTTTTAAGATTAGATTTTATAATATGCATTTGCTAGAATTGAATGGTGTTATATATAACAATAGTACATACGTTTTCTGGTCATTCTTATTCAAGCTTCAATGTTGAAATTTCAGTTCAAAACAATTTATGAATCATCTTGCAAAAATATTTTTTGTACAAAGGAGAAAATGAGTTAAAAATAATACAATTTATTTTAAAACAATATTAAATTTTGCAAAAATATAACATTTAATATTGCATTGTAACAAACATATTTCTAATTTTGTTAGAACAATTTTTTTTTAGAAATACATTGTGCTATTATAAATTTACTTATAGATAAAAATGAAAGACATCTTTTTTAAAATATTTAATTCAGAAAAAAAAATGTTATTAAAAAATATTAGTTTTTACTAATTAGATTGTGCATAGAAAATGCTATAAGAGGGAGGAAATTTCACATCATATTATATAATAATGTAATACCCTTGCTATTAAAGGATTACACCTCAACTCCATATAGGCCATTTTAAATACATAAACAGAATAAGAGACCCTAGCAAATAAAGCTAGATTATTTTGGATTCACAGCTTGATATAAAATGCTTTTAAGCAGAGGTGACCTGACTCCAATCTAATATGTAGCGATATATTAGATTGGAGATTGGATAAGCAGAGATGACATGACTCCAATCTAATATAAAATAATGGTTAATACAATGTCAACTATCAATTAAGAAATACTTATGTTACACAATTTGATGGCTTCTCAGCTCAGTCAATATTAACTAGCATAGTGGAATGTTAACAATGTATCTATTACTTTGATTTTAAGTCACAGGTTATTGCATTGATGTTTTCCATTTCTGCGTATTTGCATTAGATGACACAAATTAACATCTGAATAGCATGACTATATTTTGGAAAGGATTGCACTCCTACTTTTAATTTATTTAGAATATCATGATGACCAAATCAAAGTTGACACTGTAAAAAGAAGTTGTTAAACTTTTGATAGTTTGTTAATAAGTTGTACTGTATTGCACTAATAGAATTACTATCTGATTTTATAGCCTAGAGTGGTAATGGATCCAATTACCAAATTCACAAATATATTGAATTGCTATATTTGAGATTTCATAGCCTGTTTTCCTTTTCTATTTTTAAATCATGCCTATGGTTACATTGCAGAAGAATAATGTACATTACATCTGTTGCACATAATGTACATTACATCTGTTGCACCTTTTTCTTACTCATCAAACCACTAATTTTTGTCCCTTGGTTTGTCACTCAACAACTATTTTTTTATATGAGGGCTAATTAGACCAGGATTTTTGGTTCAAAGTGGATTCTGAACGACTACAAATATCCAGGGCCAAAATGGAATTCAAATCCATGAACTGTTGAACAAAAGGCGTTAATCATTCAGCAGCCAGCACAGTCTTTGTTCTCTAGATTTTTTGCTTATTGAACACATTTTGAGAATGATTTGCAAAGAATATCTAGGACATTTGGCATACCAGATCAACATTTCATGAAGGCAATGTAAAAAATCATAGCCCAATAACACATATGAAGCATTTTATATTCAATGCAGCAGCCAGGCATGTTTTCAATAGAAGAAAAAACTTATCACTGTTTTATCGTGTTCCTCACCTTACAATTAATAATCATACTATCTTTCCCTTTTTGACAGTGCTTTTCATAAGTTAACAGTTATTATTCTATATTGTGACACATTTTATAAAAAAATTTCTTAAATTCATTAAACTTGAAAAGAAATTGCAATTAAAAAATCTTTGAAAAAAAATCATCCCAAAAACTACAAGTTGGGAGTACAACAGCCCTTACCCTTTATATATAAAATTTAAACGGTCTCTTTAAAAACTCACTTAAAAATCTATAATTCAATTACAAACTTAATGCCAACATTTATTTCCTTTAAAAATAAGTTACAAAGAGAAGTTTAGAACTGATAACTATGTTTTTGTCAGATTCTGAATTGTGATAATATATTATCATAATCTATAAAAGCTTATAGAATTTTGTTTAACTGTAGAAATTCTATATAATTCTTTAAAAAAATCAATAATGATATTAATTTTCGTTCCAGCTAGAAATATGCTTATATAATGTAAAACTAAATGCATCTTTCCTATTTTTCATCATTACAAAGGAATTATTTAATAACAATTGAATACCTCAGTGTTATTAAGATTTGTAAATTTTATTTATATTATTACAGAGATAATTTAAGTATTATTTACAATTTAAGAAATAATTGAAGATCTATGTACAATTTAATATACATAATCAAGACGATTTCATATAATAATCAATAATGGTTGAAAATGCAGCAAATCCTGCAGCACTAATGAGGCCAGCTTTCAATCCAGCTAGAAAAGATATGCACACATGATATAAAATATATTTCTATAATTTTTATACAATAAAATAATTAGATGGCTAAAACTAAGTAACTCAAAACTATGTAAAATAATGAATCTTAACTTATGCTCCTAATTTGATAAAGCAATACTCAAAAAATTAGGTTTTAAGATATTTTTTTACATAACCCTTTCAAATTAAGAAATACTTGATTATCATTAAATGCAATTAATGATGATCAAGTAATACATGACAAGTAATAATTAAAAGTGAATCATTTTGCTACACATATTTATATTGATAAATTTTATACTAACATATCTCTAATACCTATTCCAAACATCTAATGTTATTTTGTAGAAGACTTACATGATAGTATTTTCATATTTAATTTATTACTATTAGTATTATTCTACCTTTTCCCTTAGAATACATATTAAATTTCATTTACTACTAAAATTATATGCAATGTTAAAATTATATGTTATGTAAATATTTTCCTTTATCAAAATTTTTTTAATATTTATAATTTGGGGGGGGGGGAGAATTCAAAGACTAGGAATTTAAAATTATTTTTTATATGAATTTAAATGTCACAACAGTAACTTAATGACTGATACTTGAATGAAGTTTGAGCATTAGAAAATACAAAATTTAATTAAGGAAATTTGAATTTGATAAACAAAAAGCTGTTTTGCAAAATAATGAAATCTTTATTGCAATCATATTAGAGAAGTCAAATTAAGCATTGGAATAGTTTCTACAGAAGTGCAGATTGCACTAAATAATATAAAAAAAAAAGAATATAAGATAAGAGACAACCATTATTAAAAGAACCAAAAGAAATGTTACAAAGCCTGTTCCTATATTCCTCTTTCAAGACAATATTCAACAGCACATAAAACGTGAAAACTTTTTTCGAATAAGCAGCAGTTGTTTATGCAAGCTTAAATTCAATTTATCATAAAAGAAAATAGTGCTTCACTCACGTTATTTGTTATCAATTTAATATGCCATCTATTTCTATAATATAGTTAAATTTTTCCTAAAAAACATCCCAGGAATAATTTGTAATTATATTTAATACATATAATTTAATTTATATTGTACAGTAGATTTATAGCACACATTTGTAAATCCAGTTTCATTAATTTGCTAGCATTCTAAACAGAAATTGAATGCTTAATTTTACTAATGTAGAAATGTGAAAAAATATAATTAAACAGAGTACATATTAATTTTGTCTTTTTGTTATAAAACTATTATATTATATGCAATTTTTTCTCAAATAATCTATTGATATTTTTGATTTTCAAATTAAAAACAAGAAAAAAAAATACATACAAAAAATAGCCAACAAAATCTTGTGTTATCTTTTAAAGAAATTAATGTCAACTATAGAACAGTTAATAATGTTTCATATTAAAGAGTATGCATTTTTTAACTAAATTTTAAATAAAATAATAAATTAATAATTATTAGATGTAATAATAAATTTTTTAACACTTAAATTTAAAAATAAAAATCAAATATTTAAATAGTATATTAAATAGATTAATGCTATTTAAGCTTATTGTAATGAATATATTGATTTAAAACAAACCTCTCAAACCTAAAATTGCACCAGTTATTCCTCCAGCCATTGTACCATTTTTCCAGTCACTTTTTGCTCGATGCTAAAAATATTTTTATATTATTCACATATCCTTTTCACATATCCAGTCAATAAAAATAATAAATAAGAACATTAAATCTTCATTAATAACATATTACATGCATTTATAACAAATATATTAGAAAATGCAAATTAAGAAGGGGAAAAAACAGATTAAAGATGTGTAAATATATTAACTCTATTTAATATTGACAATCTTAATAATTTTTAAAATTTCCAGTGTTTTTAAGATTTAATTATATTTCATTTAATTATCAATGATTTTTAAATGAAATATTTAAATAATAGAAAATCAGAATAAAATAGTAATTTATTCTTCTATGTTTTTTTATTATAATCTTTTTACATTAAAATGCATTCACTTCTAAATATTCAATCTTACTGTTCTTTCTACAAATATGATTAAATAGGATAAAGTATTTTTTTTTTTTTTTGAAGAATAATGATATGCTTTTAAAAAAATCATCAAAACTAATAATTAGACATTTCCATCTGTATTTTTCTACAAAAAAAAATTTGGTTTTTATTAAAAAGTAATAATTTTTAAATAATGATTATATGACACTCATATCAAAAGTAGAAGAATTTTTTATAGATAAATTTATTAATTTTTTGCACTCATAATATTTTGACAAAGCTAACAATTTTTCAGAAACTGAGAAAAATTATATCATTTCCAAGGGTTGCTTTTATGCTGTTAACCAATTGAAATTTAGACTTTTACTAAGAGTCATATTATAAAATTTTACACTTCTATTATTTGAATGCAGATTTGTTAAGATGTGTGTTTTGAAATTTTCTGAATTCCTTTCCTTATGAGGCAGATTTTAAAACACTTTAATAAAAAATTAGTATAAATTAGCTCTTTTGGTTACTAAGCTATCTTTAATTTGCACTTTAACTGTAATTATAAAATTGCATTATTTAATAATCAAGAAAATTTGATTTATCAAATTTTAAATTTTTTAGTTATAACAAGCAAATAATAAACAAAACGGTCAATTTTTTAGCTATAATTTTTTAATAATTAGAATCACCAATTATTACTCATTTTTCCTAATAAATAAAAATATAGAATAAATTAATTCCATACTACTGCTTCTTTAAAATTAAATATTTTTTGTAAAAGAGTAGACAATTATTTTATGTAAACATCTTTAAATTTAAACATAAAAATACACATGTGTAAATTTCTTAGCAAGTTAGAATTAAAATATCTAATTTAATTAAAAAAAATTACAGATTTTTCACATTAATCTTATGAATTATTTTATACATTAATGATTTATTCACTGTTTTAAAATAACACAAAACAAAGGGCATAGTATCAAAATGAATTTATATATTCAATACAAAAATTATATTTGATATCTCATATTTCTCTTGATAATAATGGATGCGTAGATTACAAATTTGTTCTAATTCTATAAGCTAATTTTATTATTATGAATAAAGTTTATTATTTGGAATAAATACAATACTGTGTTTTGCTTTACAAAAATTTAAAAACCTTAAAAAAGATAAAAAGCAATTCTTTTTTTTTTTAAAAAAAGTCAAACTTTAAATGTTTGCAAGAGAAAAAGTACATCATACTAGTTAGTGACATTCATAACAAAATATATCACCTGTAAAAACTTATTAAAGTAGAAGTTTTGAGAGGAAGACACAACTTTCATTATGATATTGAGAAAATAGGGATACAAAATTCCCCAAAATTAGGCTAATTTATTAAAAATATTGATTTTTGCTCAGAAAACTGCAATACAAAACTATTTAGATATGAATTCTGACCAATGGTATTAAAAAAGATGACTAGATATTAATACTGTGATTTGTAGACTTTCCTAACAGTTTCCAATTAGTTATTTGAAATTCACAAAATTTTGTGTTAAAATTTTGTCGACAATTACAACAAATACTGATGACCAGTATTTGCAGTTATGCATAAGAAGGAATAGAATTGCATGGTCAGTTCAGTTTAGATGTTTTAACTATAAACATTTCTTTCACACAAATAAATAATTTTTAAATATTATCTTTTCATATTTTTTAATTAATTGAACGTAAAATGAATATTTTTAAGGAATACTTAATTAAATGTACTTTATTTTAATCAACAATACTTTATTATGCTATTATCTAAATTTAAAGTACCTGTCTTCCATCATGAGGCTAATTTATATGTTGTTGCCCCAGCATGCTTCCCTGTACCTAGTCTAGAGTTGGGCTCTACCAGTTAGGTGGAAGTAGATAGGTGGGAGAAGCAGAGAGATCCCCAGCAGTATCATTTTACTCTGAAGACACTTCGATCATGACATGTTTAAATACCCTAGCCACTTTTAGAGAATATGATGGATCTTTGGTTAAACCAGGATTTGAACTCAGAACCTTCTGGCAACAAGAACGATGCCATAACAAACTAGGCCACTGCAATCCTACACAAATTATATGTAAGGTTTTTGTTCAATGGGCACTTTTGGCAGATGAGGGATAATTCATGAAGATATCATTTAGAATGGATTCAGAAATAATAATTCAACATGAGATTCAAATTAACTAAGTGCTGAATATTTAATGATCAAATCAGTGGTGGGAAAAATGTTAGAACTAATACTTACCTAATTAAATACTATTAAAAAACATTTTAACAAAATTTGGAAATAATACTCGTTTATAATCCATTTATATCAAATGGCTATAATATATGTTAAGAGTTTCATTAAGGAAAATTTAATAAGTAGTAATGGTTTGGTAAAAAAGATTTGGCTTATAACAACTTTTCCTTGTATGATCCTTAATCATAACAATGAAATAAATACATTTACATTAATCTATATATCAACTTATATACAGTAACTTAAGGATTATTGAAAATTTATATAAGATTATTGTATTTACCAGGAATTATAATTTTTCTCAACATCTATACCATGTCCTGGTAAAAATCCAATGTTTATAGCTGATCATGAGCCATTCAAAACATCCATGTCTCTGGGGTGAAACAAACCCATGAATGGTTACAGTGAAGACCAGAGGGCTATCATTAAGCCACTAGTTCAACCCTGTTTAATGGAGATGAAGAACTGAGAAAAGTGGGGATATTGGAAAGAACAATAATTACACTAAATTTTCCTAAAATTATGGAATCTCTAAATAAATACTTAATTCACAGCAAATTATAATACGAAAAATATTTTAGGAATATAAGTACAGGTTTGTATAAACAAAAAATTGAGAAAAATTTGCAAAAGGAAATGAATAAATAAGTCAAATTTTTCACTAGATTGCATTTTATTTTTTATTTATTTTTCACTGAAAATGTCCCTCAACAAATATAGTTTACCTCATCGAATATTAAACAATGCAATTTATCATATTAAATATATTTCTGTCACATAATTAATTATCGTTCATTAACAAGAATGCTTACTTTTAGGATACCCCTGAACATCAGTAAAAAATTAAATGCTTAAAATTATAAAATGGAATTTCATTTTCTATCACAGGGTTGAAAAATTTCAGTTATTCTACATAAGCAAATTTTTTCAAATATTTAATAAAAAAAATCAATTAATGTTTATGAAGACATTAAGGTAATTTTTTTGTTTATGACTTTACTCTATGTCTTGTGCAATCTTAAAAGAATGCTCTTTAATCAATTATGTAAAACTGTGGCATTCTTTTCCAGTCTTTTGGAAAAAATGTTAAAAATTTAAACCAAACTACATTAATTTTTTTTTTTTTTTTTTTTTTTTTTTTTTTTTTTAGAAAAATTTAACTTTTTTGTAAAATTGTATTTATTAAAACACAATAAAATTAATGAAATACACCAAAATTTTTTCATTCCAAAATTTTTTTTTTGTTTAAAACTTACTTTCAGTGTTTAAAAGAAACATCAATCTATGGCATGTGTGTACTGTGGAAGTCGGACTCCACACCAAATATGGTTCAATTGGAAAAGTGGAGCAGCGCAGCCCATATTGCCAGCACAACAACAAGAAACATCAATATCATTAACATTGATCTTTTTAATTAATAAGTTTTTGTTCATCTAGGACATATACATATTGCTATTTATCCTTGAAAAAAGATATAAAATTTGTCTCAGTTACAGATAAAATATTTTTAAAGAAATAGAACATATTTTAATAATCAGAAAAAAAAAATAAAGTGGGAAAGGTGGTAGACATGAGACATCACAATTATTTATGCCTAGTAGTATAATAATCCTAACTTATCAGATAACTATTTTAGCCATTATGAAAAATAATTTTTACTTTTGGATGATAGAAAAAAGCAAATCAGTCTTTATAACCAATATTTAAAAAATTTTTTATACAATTACCTTATTACTTTTTAATATTGCCTAGTTTATTAAATGTTTTCTGTAATCTTTTCTGTATATATATATATATATATGTTAAGACACAAGTAAACTTTCAAAATAATGGTTAATCTGCGCTTTAGGTCCCCTACTTCACCAACTCACGAATTTGAAGCGTTTTCTCGCGCATGCTCAATAATTATTCGTTTGTTTTAGCCTTTTTATTGGTCGCTAATTAAGTTTCACTTTGAAATAGCGGTAGAATTTTCGCCATGGCATCGGTATTTTTGAAATCGAGCCAAGGAGGGGACCTAAAGCGCATTTTCACCAAAATAATTAATGAATATTCTTACACTTTCAATACTGCATTCAATAGCAGCAAACATAGCTCCTATCACAAGAAAATTTTTCCCATGTGTCATAGTTTTTGTCTTAAACTCCTGCAGAATTGCTCTAACAGTTTGTTTTTCAGGTTCTACAACACCAGGATTCATACTAGTAGATAGCAAGCCCATGAATGCTCCAAACGCAAAACCTACAAGCAAAATAGACATTTATATACTGAAATATTAAATATATATTTTGACATAAATTTTAATACTATTTGAATTTTTTTACTAGACAAAAATATTTTGAGTATTGAAATAGTTATTAAATAATTATTGTTATGAATCACAAATATAAACACAAATAACTTTTAAAAAAACTTCAGTTTTTTATTTCTTGGTATAAAAACAAACATTTTAAAAAGTTTTCTGAGTTAAGATTTAATTACATATATTAACTATGAATTTTTTTTTTTTTTTTTTTTGATAATTTATGATATGTGAAGAAATTAAAATATAGGAGCATCTATAAAATTTAAGAATGCTTAGATGTTTCATTTACAAAATAAAGAATGTATAAAGAATCTTATACTATTTATAAAAACAATAGCTCATATTTTTATTGATAGTGAATATTGCCATAGAAAATTTCATTTTCCCATTTGAATATCATTTCTTTTGTAAATATTGCTGCATATTAAAATAGTTGTATCATTTCTTTTATAAATATTGTTAATTTTTTTTTTTTTTTTTTTTTTTTTTTTTTTTTTTTGACAAAGACTAGAATGCAACATTACATTGATAAATTAAGTGCTCTTTCAGCATTTTATTTAATAGTTTAATCTATTGGAAGTCGAGAATGACACTACCACAAGAGAAACTGCAGTTGTTATAGTGGCTCAGCAAAGCAAAATCAACACCATAAAGAGAAAATAAAGAATACATTAGAAAAGTCCTCTATTTAGAACAATATCTTTTGATGGAAAATGAAGTTTCACAAAACTAGTAGCATCTTAAAAAATACAAATTTGCATGTCCCTGCACAAATTTTATCGTGTCAAAGAAAGGTTTAACTATTCAAAGAGATCTGTGAAATCAGCAGCAAGAGAATTTTAAAATAGTTTCAACTGTGGAGAAGATTCTTGGGAAAAGATTACATGCTTACAAAATTCAAATCATATAAATATGCCTAGGGGGATGAACTTTGCAACAGACATGCTAAGCAGATAAAGGGTATTTTTTAATTGTATAATATTCTCCTATGAAACTTTTTTTTTACTTTCTGCCATAGTAAATCATCACAATATGCAGAGTTAAAGATTTAAAAACCTTATGAGTAATAGGAGATACAAAGAAACTTTCCAAAGGTTAATGTATGAATGGGATTTATAAATGACCATATTATTTGTCACATCTATTATTTGCTAAGACATTTTTAGAAACTTTTGTATTTCGATGATTCAAAGGGTTATAAATATATGTCTTTTTGCAACAAGATGATACTATAAAGTACCATGACTGTGAAGGAAATAAATTTTAACTAAAAATAGTTAATTAAGTTGTTGGGGTACCATTGTTTATAGTTCTTTAAATATTTCCTAGAAAGATGGATTTAGCAAGGTATCCCAATTCCTTGATCACTAGATCACTTGATATAACACCACCCTGGACTATTTCCATTGGAAATTCAGAAAGGACATTGCTTACAGTAGAAAATGCCTGATGTTGGTAACTTAATGTCACAATAGCCTTCATGAATTTTAGCCACAATAGCCTTTGTGGATGCAAATGTGCTTACTTATGCTCAACATGAAAATGACTGCCTCTAAAACATAAATTAATTTTAATTATTTTACAAAATATTCAGCATTTTATGAAATGCTTGTATATTAGTTATGGTATATTTATATTTTGCAATTTAAATACATATTGGAAATATAAAGTCATGACAAAATTAATTTTAACTGGTAACAAGAATAAGATGGAATAAGGATTTAGAAAACTCTAACGTACCATGAACATGAAAAAAATGAATTTCAACTAAGAATTAAAGATTGCTAATTATTTAAATTTAGCTGGTAAATAAAAAAAATTATAGTTAAAATAAAAAAAGCCTTTCAAACAATACCCTTTCCTTTATTTAAATTTACAATTTAATCAATTAAAATACAAGAACAAGTAAAATAAAAAGTTTTATGATTTTTTTCAGATTTGAAAATTATTATTTGTTTCAAGAGTTTTCATTTTTTTTATAATATGCATATTTCTCACATTTACTTAGGTAACAAATGAACATTTTAAGTTCATTTTATAATAACAATTTTCTTACTTTTTTCTGCACTTTAAAATCCCACTTCAGTATTGCAAGTGTAATAATAGCATAAATAATGGACATAAAGAGCTTGGAGTGAAAGATAGCTTGCCTTCTCTATATTTAATCTTAATACAAGCATATAATTTATAAAACACATTTGCTACTTAACATAATATTTAGCATCTCTATTTTAAATAAATTTAAAGTAAGATGCTTTTGTTACTCTCAGAGATAAAAAGAGTACAATGAAACGAATTTTTAATATTATTTTCAATATGCAAAGTACCACTGCTCATCATTGTAAATAACCTATTCTTTTTTCCAACAAACATATACATCGTCCATATTAAATTATTCTAAGATAAAATTCAAAATTATAATTGCATCACCTATTAAATAAACTTTCTTTTTATTCATTTATACTGTTTTAAAAATATTGACAAATGTCTAATTGCTATTTTAATAAATATGAATGTAACTAATAATTTAATAAGAATTGATAGAAAATCATTTATTATATATTTAGAATGCATTTCGAGAAATATTTAATGTATTTACTTTTTTCAGCTTCAATAGATTTTCGACCATGACATTTTAGGCTAAAGATACTACATGGTGTTATCTATTCTTTGTGGAAATGAATAATATTGAAATTTTTGTAATATTTTATGGCACTACTATAATTATTAATATTGGTGCAAAAAGTTACAAACAAAAATTAAAGAGGATTAAAATGAGGCTTTCAGTTATATTTAAAAATTGAAATGTTCTTACCCATAACACCACTCGTGACTGTTTTGAAAGCGCAGTGTTCCATTACCATTTCAACCATCAATTCTTCCTTTGTTTTCAATTCATGGCGAATACCCACTGGTATGATAATTCGATCACTTACTCGTTTATTTTGACCTAGAAGCATTTGAATAACACCATTAAAGTTAAGATCTTTTGAATTATTTACTAGATTGCTTTCTTTATTATCCATAATATTGAGATTCAATTTTAAAACAAATACTCTAGTATTAGGAAACACGTAAAATAGTAATAACGTTTTATTAAGCGTTTAAACCCAAGTACAGGCAACTTTGGTAGGATCCCCTTTCGCTTGCTAAAATCATGAAATTAAATTTCGACGAACACTTTGCGCATTAGAACATGTCAACTAGACATTGCTAAGCTTCTGACAAGCTAATTCTATAATCTAAGAATCAGAGCCATCATTAAAGTTTAAAAAGTGTATGTATGGTCATTGTGAGAATATTAGGAATTTTAGAATAGGTAATTTTTATTCAAATACAAGATAAAATTTATCTATTTACAAGCTCTATAAGAAAAAAATATACTAATTCAGAGGGAGTTTTTTTTTTATGTGAAGGTAGTCTTTGGATTGCAACAGCACGCGTTCTACGTATAACATGGATATTCCATCTAAAAATTAAAAAATGGCACGACAGTCCATATGGGGGCCAAGGCTTATGGTGTCCATATAAATTTTCATCATCGAGGGTTCTGAGGTGCAAAGAATATGCCCCGGTTAAGTGCTCAGCCTAATGCGAAAACCTTAATATTTAATTTCCAATCAGGTTTTTTTTTTTTTTTTTTTTTCCAGGAAAGAATATTATAGAAAAGACAACTATCTTCTTATTAGTGTCAAACAGAGACTAAGATACCTAGTCTGTGGTGTCAAATAACGAGATGATCGATGATACATAATCGAAGTAGGAAAAAAAAACTAATTATTTCCAATATAGAGAACACAGCAACGGACATAAATAAGATAAATATTTTTAATATACAATCAAATACTGGAAACGTTTGCTTAAAATTAATACATTATATCACTGGTTTTCTTTTAAATAGTATGAATGAACTTTAAAGGCAATTGGATTTATTATTACCTACACAAATTATATCGAAAGAGTTCGTTCTTAATGATGAACCTCAAGAACAAAATGAAATACTTTTATAACTGCTACAGGGAAACAGTTATCGCACGAATTAAGTATTATTATCGATGAATATTGAATAATTTACTGATAATGCCCATACAATATTCAACATCTTTCCACCGATGTTATGTCCGTCGGAATGACATTACGTGGAACCAGCGTAGTAAAATACACGGTTTAATGTCAGTTTATGAAAATGATCATTTTGGGTTGTGTCTTGACATTGAAAATAACATTAGACCAACGTATGAAAAAAGCACACACCATCGGCCTTGAGTGGATATATTTATTCATACTATTTTTAATAATTTATCTATTTTTTTTTAGTCTATTTTTTCATAAAATTAGTTTAAACTGTAAAAATTTTGCTTTTTTGCCTGACTGAAACTCAGTTGAACGTTACAAAAAGAAACACCGATAGGGGCGCTTTGGGGAAAAAACATAATTCGTTGACATTTCGGACGCTAGCTGGAGACGGGGTGCTACGATCAGTTAGGAACAAAACAAGAGAGTAATTTACTTATCATGAAAAGCTATTAAAACTGCAGTTTTTTTTAAAAACAAACATAGCTGGTTTTAATCATGCACAATGCGCGCAATAAAATTTACATAAGGTGCTTTTTGCTGATTTATGCAAAAGATATCGTACCATATCGATATGCAAAAGATACGTAATGCCTAGACAACAACGCGAAATGACGTAGTTGCATGCGCAGACACGTCTTTTGGACTTGCGGTACCTACTTAAGCTTCGGGTTGCTTGTCTGCAGATCGGTAGTAGGATGGAACGGTACTCAAACTCTGAATTGGCTGACATGCATTTGACGTATGGCGCTGCTGGTTGTAATGGACTAGGCGCTCAGCGGTTGTACACCGAACGTTACTCCAACAGGCAAATCCCCTGCCATGCCTTCTTCGCTCGAGTACACCAGAAATTGTCCGAGACGGGATCTTTCGACGGAGGCAGGCCTGAACGGGAGCGATCAGTGCGCACCTTCGACAACGAAGAGGATGTGCTTAACCTGGTTGAGGACAACCCAGATCTTAGCACGAGAGATATCGTCAGACATGTTGGCATTTCGCAAGAAACTTCGTGGCGCATCTTACGTTCCCGGAATCTGCACCCCTACCACATCCAGTGGGTGCAGTTGCTCGGAGAGCAGGATTTTGGTCCTCGGGTGGAATTCTCAAGATGGTACTTGGCGATGAGAGCCAGGGATCCCCGTTTTGTTAACAGCATTTTGTTTACGGACGAGTCCACCTTTAGCTGGGAGGGAATGTGGAACGCCTACAATTGTCATGTGTGGTGTGATGAAAATCCACATGAAACTAGAAGCCGAGCAGCCCAGGAGCGTTTCTCAGTAATTGTGGCGGCCGGCATTCTGGTGGATTGCCTCACTGGCCCTTATTTGTTACCTGAACGGCTGACAGGTGGAAATTACCTGATTTTCCTGGATCAAGTGCTGCCGCAGCTTTTAGAGGAGGCGCACGTACCCGAAGATTCGCGTTGCCAGATGTGGTTCCAGGACGATGGAGCTCCGGCCCATTACAGGAACGATGTGCGTCTCCATCTAAACGCAAGGTATGGCCAGCGGTGGATCGGGCATGGGGGTCCAGTTAACTGGCCTGCCCGATCACCAGACCTCACCTGCTTGGATTTCTTCCTTTGGGGTTACCTGAAGGCCCAGGTCTACCATACACCTATCAGCAGCGCTGAAGGACTTGTGGCGCGCATTGTGGCAGCTGCAGTGGAGATCAGAGATACTCCTGGCATTGTTGGAAACACACACTCCTCAATGCGCCGGAGGTGCGAAGCCTGCATCATAGCCCAAGGTCGAAATTTCGAGCATCTTCTTTAGTGCTATTTTTTGTAAATAAATTTCCAGTATCATTGATGTTTTTGGTCTAAATTTATTCAGAAGTGTTGAGCAGAGGTAGAAAATGTGTTTTCATTATTACTAACTGATCGTAGCGCCCCATTCTCAGTTAGCGTCCGAAATGTCAACGAATTAAGTTTTTTGCCCAAAGCGCCCCCTATTGGTTTTTCTTTTTGTACCGTTCAACTGAGTTTTAGAGAGCCCCAGCAAGCAGAATCATGAAAATGCATGCCATAAGTCAAGAAATCTGTTTGTTTATCTCTTAGTAGCCTTCAAGTTTCAACCACCCTGTACTTTGACAATTTATTCCGGCTCTTACGCTTTTTGCAGGGTTCTACTTTTGGGTTCAAAATTTAAGTTAGAGTATAAACTTTGGCGAGCATGTGTTAAATTATCAAAATAACGAGCTTAAAGTTAATGTCTAGCTCTCCAAATTCTACAGCGCCCCCTATCAATGTTCTAAGAGATACGCTTATCAAATTGGTACTGAAGAAAGTTTAAATAAACAGAATCATTTCGCCGCAAAAAGCAAGAAAATCTAACCATTTCACTAGTTTTTATGACGTTTCGAATTTCGGCACCCAAATTTTCAAAAGCGCCTAGCGCCTTACCATCGCGTTAGGGACCTTACATTCCCTATTCAAAAATGTTCGTCTAAGTGGGCTCTATCGATCCTCAAAGTTTGTCACCGATGAGCTGAATCACTCTGTATATTGCAAGCAATGTATTCTCAATATTTTATAACTTATGAAAATATTCCACAAACTATCATGTCTTCTATTTTATTGTTCATCTGGTTAAAATTTTAAAATATCAGGTTGATGAAGAAAAAAAAATGTTTGAAATTCAAATGGGAAATCGTCTTTTTGTAGAAATTAATAGAAGACAAGGGAAAATCAACTAGCTATACTTATAAAACTAAGTCTGAATATTATTAAATATTTCAATATAAAAGATAACAGTTTATAATACTTATAGACCCTGAAATTAATAGCTTTTGAAGAAGCATTCAATTACGCAAAGATTTCATTGCATTTTATTGTACTATGAAAATATATACTTAGAAGTCTTCTGACAACATTTTTGTATCAAATTCTTTTACATTAATATATTTTAAATAACAGCTACTATACATTCTGTATCAAAGAAGAACAAAAAAATATTATTTCTTCTGAACAGTTTTAACCTATGCCTGACATGGACTTTAACAATGATGGAATAAAAATTCTGGCGATCTTCGAAATGAAGGTTCTAGGAATTATTTTGTGCTGTTTTAGAAAGTAATACCCGGATAAAAAGATATAGTTTTGAAATCTATAAAATTTATTAAAAGATGGTGGCATTATTAAGTACATAAAACTGAGTAGAATAATTAGATCGGCAAACTACTTTCTGAGACGGAGTTCTGAGAGAACTGCTCTTAAGGTCTTCAATGCCTTTTTTCTCTGAGGAAAACCTAAGAAAAGATGGAGGGACAGCTTAAATCAGGATTTTGCCTAACGTAAAATAAAAAATTGGAGGTCCATTGCTGGAAAAATGTAGAACGTAAATGACTTCTGAAGAAAACCAGTGCCCAATTCATTTAACACACAATCTAGTACACAATTTACTTAACGATCCGCATTAACAATTGCTGTAATTCCCAGTTCATTTTTGAAAAAATAAGGCCCTTGATTTCATGCAATAAAACAGCGCCCATGAGTTTCGTTAAGATTTGTGTCTGACCAGCAAAAGTAGTTTTGTTTTTTCAATCTTCGAGATGAAAATAGGACTCATCGGACATCGACAACTTGCTCAGAAATTCATTGATATCATTTGTTACCAGAATTCTAATCACAACTTATAATCTTTTTCCATCAGTTGTTGTAAAATCTTCAGTTTCTGCGGATGAAATTTCGGTAAAACTATACTTTAGGGTGCCCTTTGGTGAACTAGGCGATTTATTTTTGGTGTTATTCCTGTTCGCGCCAATTACAGTGCTAACAGGAAAGGTTGAACATTCAAAAATAATGCAACGTCCTTTTGGATTTAAAGAATTCTAAAAACGATAAACCAATCAGAACCTCGACTGGATCTTAACCAATCAGAACACGATTCAGTTTTGTCCAGCTTGGCGAGAATCAAAGGGGCACCCTAAAGTATAGTCTAACCGAAATTTCATATCTAAATGAAGAAATCTTCACTCTTCCGAGACATTTCAACCCCAGCTGCTTGAAAACAAATTGAGCACCATGGGACTTGTCAGACAGACACACATACAACATCAATGTTGTGTAGTACAAGTACCTTTTGGTCATCCTGTTGTCTTTAGGACTGATCCAATATCTTTAAAGTGATTTATCCAACTTTTTATGAGTCCTAAGTCGTAAAAACATTGGGGCCCTTGTTCCAAGATTTTGTTTTTATAAAACAATTTTTTGACTAACGCACGCTGTTTCCCATTTCATTGATCCATAATTACTAAAATAGCAAATAGTTTCTTTTTTTTTTACTCAAGTTTACTATTCGGCAGCTTTGTCATCTACTCATGGCTAACAATGCAATTTTCTATAAGTCCTATTATGTCACCATGTATTATTATTGAACGTTATATTTATATTGTTTCAAACAGAACTTATTTCTGCTGATGTTCGTTAATTCTCCAAAAAACTTTCCTCAAATCTCATGACTTTATAGCTATTACCAAAATTTCATATTAGAAAAGATAGGAATATTAATGTAGTTGTGATGAATGGCGGATAACTATGTCAAAACCAGTTTCCTATTGTCAATTTAGTCGATTCTGAATAACTAGACATGAATGAAATAATTTACGTAGTTTCCCGCAGTAATATAGGAATTATTACTTTAAATTTTTACTGTCCAAGGTAAATTCAATCGGAGTTTCCTTTAGTGTTTGTCTTCTGAAGACTTCTGTGTAATGTGAAGGTATAGGTAATTCTTCAGCTCCATAGATCTTTTTCTTTTTGGTTCAACGAATAGTCTCGATTTTTATATAGTATAGTCCCTTCCCCCCAAAAAATTGAATACACTGAGCAATTGGAACTCATTGGGATATAGATCCTTTCGGGTAAAATAATATTTGCCGGATTTGAAGCTTGTAAGGAACACATCCAATTCTTCCGTTCCACCATAATCATTGGAACTCGTGTATGTTGGTAGTCTTACTTTTTCTAACCTATCTCAACAGAAATGCCTAGGTTTCACAAAAAGCTTCTTTTTGTGAACCTGTATTTCGTTTTTTCTGCAGTACATACGAAGATAAATTGCGGAAAGAAATTCGATGCTTGCATTTTAAAACAAATTGTTTCTTGTGTCAAATGTCAAAGTGACTCTATTTTCATTTCTTAGTTTCAGTCGAGAGCAGAACTGGAATGTAGTCAATTGCAATTATAGTTGAATGTATAATAATGGGTATTAATTAAAATTAATAGTTCAATTAGGCATTGTGTAATTCAATGGTAAAGAAATATTTTGTGTTAGTGACCTCTGGATGAAGAAATACGCTACTGGCCATTAAAATTGCTACACCAAGAAGGCGACATGCTACAGACGTGAAAGGAAGAAGGTGCCGTGATATGCACATGACTAGCTTTTCAGCGCATTCAGACAAAGCAGACGCCAATAGCGACACCTACATTGTGTTTAAATGAGGAAATTGTTCAGCCGGTTCCTCATACACAAATTGCAATTGAACGTTGTTGCCTGGTGAAAAGTTGTTGTGATGCCTCGTGTAAGAAGGAGAAATGCGTACCAGCACGTTTCTGACTTTGATAAAGGTCGAGCTGTAGCGTACCGGGATTACGGTTTATCTTATCGCAGTATTGCTGCTCGCGTCGGTCGAGATCCAATGACTGTTAGCAGAATATGGAATCGATGGGTTCAGGACGGTAAAACGGAACGCCGTGCGGGATCTCAACGGCCACCTATCACTAGCAGCCGAGAAGACAGGCATATTATCCGCATGGCCGTAATGGATCGTGCAACCACGTCACGAGCCGTGAGTCAAGAAACGGGATCGTTTGGAAAACAACACGTGTCTGCACGAACAGTTCGACGACGTTTGCAACAGCATGGACTCTCAGCTCGGAGACCATGGCTGCGGCTTCCCTTGACGCTGCGTCATAGACAAGAGCGCCTTCAATGGTGTGATCAACGACGAACCTGGGCGCATGAATGGCGAGACGTCATCTTTTCAGATGAATCCAGGTTCTGTGTACAGCATCATGATGGTCGCATCCGTGTTTGGCGGCATCGTTGTGAACGCACACTGGCAGCGTGCATTCGTCATACTGGCCCATCACATAGCCTGATGGTATGGGGTGCCATTGGATACACGTCTCGGTCACCTCTTGTTCGCATTGACGGTGCTTTGAACAGTGCACGTTACATTTCTGGTGTGTTACGACCCGTGGCTCTACCCTTTATTCGAACCCTGCGAAACCCTACGTTTCAGCAGGATAATGCCCGACCGCATGTTGCCGGTATTGTACGGACCTTCCTTGATACGGAACATGTTCGGCTGTTGCCCTGGCCAGCACGTTCTCCAGATCTTTCACCAATAGAAAACGTCTGGTCAATGGTTGCCTAGCGACTGGCTCGTCACCAAACGCCAGTCATTACGGTTGATGAACTGTAGCATCGTGTTGAAGCTGCATGGGCATCTGTACCTGTACATGCAATCCAATCTCTGTTTGACTCAATGCCCAGGCGTATAACTGCTGTTATTACTGCCAGAGGTGGTTGTTCTGGGTACTGATTTCTCAGGATCTATCCAACCAAATTGTTTGAAAATTTAATCACTTGTTATTTCAAGTATAATATATTTGTCCAATAAATATAATTTTGTTATCTGAATTTCTTCCTGGTGTAGCAATTTTAATGGCCAGTAGTGTAGTAAAATCTTAAAAAAATCCTAAATGAGTAATTTATTAAAAAAAGCCCCCGAGCAGTGAAATTTTGAATACTTTTTCATTCATTCTAATTCCAATCCCTTCATTATATTCAACGGAAAATTTCGTGAATTTTGAAGGAATAATTTTGTCTACACATATATTTAAAATTGGATCATGAAATCATGGTAACACATATTTATGAAAATAAGTTATAAACTGCTTCATTTGAAACACAGAATAATAATAACAAACATGTAATTTATCTATTAAAGTGTTATAAAAATGAATTTTTGGGCCTTGAAGGACATTATAAGGACGATTTAAGAGAAGGTTAGTTACTCAACTCCATGAATTTCGACAAAGAAATCAACTGCTGTTGAAATTTCATATCAGGTCTTTTTAAATGTAAAACATAATATATTATGCATTTTATACTGCAAAGTACTATATTTTTGTGATTTCCTTTGTTTTGGATATTTTTCCTTTTTTTTTTTTTAAATTGGTATACATATATAAACAACAGAAGGTTATTAACAGCTAAACAACATGGAGTAAGTTTTAGAATTATAGGTATTTAAAAAGGATTGAAAGGGTAAGAAAATTGTAGATTCACTTACTATTAGATGCTGAAACTACAAAATAATCCTACCAAGCATATATATATTAATCACTTGAACAACAAATACTAACGTAAAAGTCAGTACAGTATTATGCAATCCTTTATCCTACTAGGTTTTGAATATAATTCTAGTCTAAAAAATGCATAATCAGGTAATATTATCTATAATTTATAAATTACAGAAACATCTGAGAAATATAGTATTTTACATAATAGAAAATGATGGATCAGAATAGCCAGTTAGGATTTTTATTAAATGAAATATATGCATTTTTAAGCAATAACTTCAAAAGTTAAAGGTACTTTCAACTTAGACACAAAGGAAAAAAAATTAATGATATGATAGCAGACATAAAAATTTACGTAAAAATTTCAACGTTTAACTCAAAATTGAGATAATGTTGGTTTAGGTTGTTTGTCATTCAAAGGTCATATTTTTGCACATGAGGTTAATTAGATCAGGAACTATAGTTTAAAGTGGATTCCAAATCATTACAAACATTCATGTCAATGGTGAGATTTGACTGAGACTTTATGGCAATATTTAAATAGTTAATACTGTTTATAATTAGTCAGTCCTCATACTTATGAATTTTATGGTAAAAAATGTCACATTCTTAAATCAACAAAAAATGCATTTATTACATAGAACACTTTTTACAAATTAAAAATATCTACAAGAATATTGATGATG
>JAPDSC010039615.1:0-25483 GCA_026290005.1 Latrodectus geometricus
TATATATATATATATATATAAATTGAAATAAACTTAATATTTAATATAAAATCAAATTTGAAGAATATTGAAAAAGTACTTCATCCTGTGGTGAGAATTATTTTGGCAAGATTTGATAATATTTTAAGATAAACAGGCACTCTACCATGTTTGTTATTGTATGATAAGTTTTTCACTTACTTAAAATATTTTCTCTGTTCTATGTCTTTAAATTAAAGTTAATGATCTGGGTCTCCAATAGTATATTATTGTATAAGAAAAGAAATTATCTTCACTCATACATATATGGGATTTACAAAATGTTTTAGACAAAAGGTAGCTTGGTAATACTACCAAATGTTTAACCACTCTGAAAATAAAGAACGAGAAATTTAAGGCCGAGAATAGGAAAGATATTGGAATGGCATTGTTATGCAACCCAAGACTTACTACTAGCTATGTAAGAAAGAAAATTGGTTTCCTTTCTACTTTTAACATATTTCCATTTTTAATTATATTTTATGATTATTACAATGAATCATGAATGGTCTGAAATATATTTAAATTCATTTATCTTTATTTTTTATGAAATGTGTTTAATATGTTTATTTGCTGTACATTTTTAAATACCAATAATTCTATCAAATGTTTAATTTGTTTTTCTTTTTTTAGGTTGAAGATGAAACAGTCTTACATAATATTCCTTACATGGGTGATGAAATATTGGATCAAGATGGCTCTTTTATAGAAGAATTATTAAAAAATTATGATGGGAAAGTGCATGGTGATAGAGAATGTGGTTTTATCAATGATGACATTTTTGTAGATTTAGTACAGACTCTGATGAGCCAATTAGATTCTAAGAGTGTTAAAATTGAAGGTGAGGAAAATTATGAAAAATCCTCTCCAGGCCGCAATAAAAAACCTCGCACTCCTTCATGGACTGCCCAAAGTCCTTTACCTCATGGTAAAAAAAATTTTTAGATGAAGTTTTATTACAAATCTTATGATTTCTTCATGTAATTATTAATTCATTTTTTTATAAAACAATTATAAATTATTTTAATAACGCTTAAATAATATAGATAAAGCTTATTTATCAATTTTTGATCAATTTCTCTCTTGGATTTGTCTGTAATGGTTTGGAATCTGTTTTAAACTTTAGGTCCTGATTTAATTTGTCTTAGCATACAAAAGTATCTTGAGCTATAAATGGACAAAATTAATTTAATAATAAAATAATTGTGTTAAAGTAGTTATAATTATTAACATAATTTAAATAAAGTAAGACCATATATTTATAAATAAACTCAAGTATAATTTTTAATAAATACAGTGAAACCCCGATTTTAGGTTTCTCGAGGGACTGGGTAAAGAATAAAATGCGGGTAATACATAGAATGCAAAAATCAAATAGTAAACACTAAAGATAGTAAAGATGACACTTTCAAAAGGTATACTATTTGTATCAGGGATGGCCAAACTTTTGGGATCCAGGGTCTACTCCACATTTAAAGAATTGGAGGCGGTCTACCAATGGCAGAGATAAATTAACGTACATATGTATTTTGATAACAAGAAAAAAATAGTAAATTATGTAATTTTTCTATAAAAAACTTAATATTAATATTTATAAAATAAAAATTTACTGACGAAAATAATCAAAGTATTCATATATTAAAAACTGGCCATTCTTTTCACTTCGTTTAGTTGAAATTTGGCACTGTATATCTGCAACAAGTTTATCATATTGTGGCTGGTACGAGCTTATTGCAATGCATTAACACGAAATTGAATGTTCATCTGTTAATTGCGACCAATGTTTGTTTTTTGTTCATGGTTGAAAAAGCATATTCACCAAGATGCATCTATCCAAAGTATGATTTCAAATACAAAATCAGTGTGTAAATATTTGGAAACGTTTCCTCAGAAATCAATTTTCAAAAATCAGTATCGCTAAATATGCTCTGGATCTAAGAAATATATTGATATCTATTGAATGTCCTATTTTTTCAGATATTCCATCAATGTTGATATTTTTATTAAATGGAAATATCATAAAATTGAGTATTTCTTTCAACCTAATTAAGTCAGCGAATCTTCTTTCAAATTCTTCAAACAAAACAAGTAAGTATTAAGCGAAATCTTCGAAGTCTTGGCTTGGATTATGGATGCACTCTTCCTCCATATTTTTAAAGTTTCTCAATTCATGTTTTCTTAATTGAAATAAATACCTTTCTATAGTTTTTTTGAATGTTTTAATCAAGCTCATCATGTCCGTTTTAGATTTTAAATCAAAAACCTCTAATCATAAATCTTTAAATCATAAATCTTTGCACAGTTTGTTTTGGGTTTTAAAGCATAGACTGTAGTAAACTTTTATTTTAAATAATTCATTGATTTTATGTCATAAGTCATAAATTAAATTCTTAATATCCGAGGTCATTATCGGGATGGTCGCGTGGACTACTTAAAATGTATTTGCGGTCTACCAATCGACGTCTTGGCCACCCCTGATATATATTTTATGAAAAGAACATTATTTTACATACCATTTTAAGATCATTTTAACACATTTAGTTGAAATCAGACATTCAAGTTAAAAATAGTCTATTATAGTTGATTCTTTTTTATTCATTGAGTTCAAAGTGAATGCAGCATTTTCTAGGATTGAAATACTTTGCAATTTTTTCTCCTGGTATTTATAAGAAAGAAAATAGTCTTTCACTATTTGTAAGCTATTCAGTGCAATATTTAAAAACGGGACAAGCTGTGCTTCCAGTTCTTCTTGTTGATCTTCATTGTCCGACGAAAAGTCCATAACATTATCTACAGATGCAGCAGTAGCTCTTTCAACTTCGCATGATGCCAAGTTTTAGATTATCAAAGTCATAGATATTAACTGCTTTGTTGCCCTGCTCCGAGTTCTTTGCAGCTGATTTTCCATCTGTTCCTGGTTCATTAGATGCTACGATTCCACGTTTTTCAAAACAAAGGGGAATGCACTGTTTTGTAACATTTCTCTACAATGCAGAAATAAAATGCATAGCCTCTAAAGCACTTAACTTTAGTTTGAACACGTCATTTAGGTTTCCATTTTCTAGTTCAGCTACAGCTTTCTGGGCAAGTAGTTTTATATAATATAGCTTGAGAGATCGAATAATGTCGAGTTTACAAGGCTGAAATTCGCTTGTATAATTTTCAGGCAAAAACACGACACGCACATTAGACAGCTGCAAATTCGGATGTGCAGTACGTTGATCAATGAACAAAATTATTTTACAATTCTCCAACTTCATTTGTTTGTTTAGTTTGCGCAAAATGTCTTCAAAAAGGGCTTGGATTATCCTCGCTTTTTGTTTGCTTTGTACTTGGTCAGGAAACTTCTCATGTTTGCTTCATACTTGGTCGGTTCTCCCCAAACGACGGCTTTTAAAGCAGCATCGTTTGGGCGACTTTAAAACAACAAGAACCATTAGCTTCTCACTTCCATCAGAATTACAGTACAGTAAAACTATTGGGCAAGCCGCACATGGAGGCAACATGACTCACACACGCACCAATCGCTTCTTGATATCGCTGCTGCATGCAAGCGACATATTAAAAAGTACCACACATTGAAGCAACATCAGTAAGATCTCATGCATTTTCAATACTTCTTAGCTGGTATCTTCTGTTTCTGTGAATGCTTGAGAACTTGCAACTAAATTGTTGATGTTTTTATTAAATATTTGAAGTTTAATAAAAGGGGGTGGGGATTGCCTAAGGGCTCACTTTATTACACTATATTAATATGAATTTTTAATTATAAGCATAAAATATAATTTCATTTTGTCTCACATTTTTCAACGTAATTTTTATCCAATTGGAGGTTAAAGAAAAGTTTGGTCTCGCCCCCATTGAATATATCCTTTGGTCAAATTTAGTATTTTTTCTTCCATTCTTCTATTATAGCTTCATCTATACTTGATGATTGTCCCGAAAGGGATCTATACACAAGATTATGTCATTTTTTCATTCTGTCCATCCAGCCATTTGAAGCTGCAAAGTTTTTCAAACCACCTAGCCTACCAGCGATTTCTAGAACTTTTTCTATTATTTTTAAGTCATTTATTGGCACATTCGCAGCACAAGCTTCTTTAAACCACTTTAATGAGATACCTTCCAGCTTGTCGTACAGCGATTTTTTTCAATGTATGGATTGCAGGGTTGTCACCTGAATTCCTTGTGATCAAGCGAATGCTACTTTGGTTCCGTGAAATTCATCAAATTGTTTAATAATTTCGGCTAACTCAGTGACAGAAAAATTTTTGCATTTTTTACTCATCATTTTGGTTTGAAAAGATTAGAAATGTGACCAATACATGCTAAACAGCAACTGCATGTTGTCCAATGTTATACAATGGATTTCAGGCTTATCTGAAAATGTGTAGAAGGGTAAGGGCCCCCCTCCTCTTCCCTAACAAAAGAAAAGAAGTCACCTTATCTGATTAGTTACTGGAGTGTCTCTTCCCCTGTCCATCTCATTCCTAGACCAATGAAATATTTTGCTTCTGTACTTTCTTCCCTTGCCAGTTGTGTATTCAGGGAAGTAGATAGTCTGTCTGTGGAATGCATTTCTGTTTTCATAAATTAACTTTCAACAGCATGGATTAGCTTTAAAAAATCACAAAAGGAAAAATATTGCTTATTTTCAAACATTTCCCTTTTCCAGGGAAAACGTAAAATGTGGGAAATTCCATAACAACAAGCTTACAATCCGGGTTAAATTATCATCATTAGTATAGGAAAAAACTAAAACCTGGTGGAAGAAATTTAAAATGCTGGAGAAACATAGATTCAGGGGACATAGGATCGGGATTTTACTGTAGTTACTTTTATTAAAAATTATGATTGAATTTATGTGTATTCAATATCAAGAAATTTTTATTTTTAAGCTGAAATAATTACTCCACCATAAGAATTAAGAATTTCTCAATTGTAAGACTTTAATTTCTGGTGTGTTTTTCCTTTCATTTTAATTTCCTTTGTTATATTATAAATAAGTACATATTTCTATGTTTCATATGTTTCTTTTTAATAAATATCTTATTATATATCTTAATTTATTTTTATACTAACAAAACATATCAATTTTCATACCCATTTATTAAATTTTGCTCATGTATAAAGTTAATAATAATAGTTCCAAGTTTTTTTCCCATTTTAAACACTGAAAGTATTTAATCTTTTGTTCATTTATTGCTAAAGTTATTGTATGAATTTTAAACTGCTTGTATAATATTTTGTATATCTTTTTAACAGAAAAACAACCAATTCCAGAACAATATGATATTATATTTGCTGCCATATCTGCTGTTTTTCCAGACAAAGGTGCTCCTGAGCAATTAAAACAAAGGTTTGTGTTAAAATACTTTAAAGAATATATTTTTTTTCATTTACTTGAAAATATTTTTCATAAATTTAAAAAAGTATTTTTTATCATTTATTTTACTGTACTGTTGATCATTGTTTGATTGTTCAAGTAGATTAGTAATTAAACATTAAATAACTATCATATATTTTCCTGTATATAATCCTTGGATTATGTATTAGAAAGTTTTGAATTTGGTTGTGTGTTATATGCTGCCATGGATAACTTGATAAAAAAAAAAAATTTTCCTTCAGAAAAATTTACAATAAATTTTTAAAGAAATGCTGTTAATTTTTTATAAAAAAAAAAAATAGCAGTTGCTGCCTCGATTCAGCTGATTTATTTTAGCTATTATTAGTTTTGCCCAACTATGTTCAAGAACAAATTTGTTTCCTGAAAAGATGTCACAATTGCAATCTTCATTTCACATTTTATCTTGACCTGAGCTGTTTCATTCTGAAAATATTCAAGTTTATATATCATCACATGGAAGCAAAAGGTGGCTATGATATCAAACTTCATTAAAGACTGACAAAACATATGTTCCTAAAGCAGAATAAGAAAATTTAAACTTTCTTACTGGAAACATAAATTTGAATTTTGTTTTTACATCGCTGTAGCAGTCTAAATAATTAGTTTGAATTTTGAAATTATTTCTGCTTTTGGAGATAGCAGAAACACATTTTGAATCATTACTTTTACTAGTATATGCAGAAGAATGTTGAATCCTTGAATTTTCACAGTTGTTTTTTAAACAAGCACTCTCAGTTCACTAAAATCTTGTCTTACCAATTTTAGGCAGTTCTGTTCTAACAACACTTCTGCTTCGATTCTTTGAGACATAAAGTCACTATCTGGTCACCAATGTATAGGTTACACTATTGCTTGAAAATTCATGGCAGTTGGCAAATCATCTGACAACCTTGGTAGAAATCATTGACAGAATGTCCAGCCTTGCATAGACATGTTGCAGCTAATTTTACCCAGCATGAAAATATGCCTATGTCCTCACTGGCAGGTATTGAAAATTGAATTCATCTAACAGATGAATCACTCATGCATAAGGTTCTAAATGAGATTTCAGAATCCTCCATTATTCTAATCCTTCAATTGACTCTGCTATAAATGACTTCAGCTCTTCACTAACATTTGTCTAGATAAATGTATAATCTGTCTGCTGTATTAAATCATAATTTAGTCATTCCTTATACATCAATGGCAGAAGAGAAACACCTGCTTTCAGGTCCTCCAGTATATAATCAGTATTTATAGAAATATCACCATTAGAAAACCTTTGGACACTATTTAGTTGTTCAATGAAGCTCCAACATCTATGAATCAATATCAATATGACACAAACATCTATGAATTACTATCAATATATCTTTTTTTCCAGACATTCCAGTTTTGCTTCCTCCATCACGAAAGAGTCCTATATCATCATTATTCTTTGAAAGAAAGAATATCACTACCAAACTTCAGCTCTTGTATTCATTATCTGAGCCCATAACCATTAAATGTTGGTTATTTCATATTTTTATGATCCAACTTTAGCAAGGAAGCACAAAGTGTGTTGCAGGACAGAGTCTTAGATATTGTAAGCATCTAAGAAGTTCTGAGATTTGGTGGCTTAAAATGGGTTTTAAAAAATAACTAGAAATTTTAATAGACTTGAGATTTATTAGACTTTAATAAACAGTTATAAATAACAGCATCTAAACAATCAGGCAGGTGACAGTGAGTATTTACAAAGATGAATATTTAATAAGCAAATAATTTGCCCAATAAAGCTATGTAGCACGGGTCATCTTTTATTGAGAACCAAAATTGTCTTTGTTTGTGTTTATTATATACCCATCTCCAATGTTTTTTGCTTTATACAGATTAAGCTCCCCCCTCTCATTTCCAATAATTAACTCGTTAGCTGATGCTGACTCCTAGAAAGTGAATGTTTCTTAAAAATATCCATTTAGGGGTTAAAATCTTGGACTTCATTAAAGATCAACAAAATGCAAGTTTTGCCATAAGTAGAATAAGAAAATTTAAACTTTCTCTGTGACTGAAAACAGGAAAAGTATAAATTTGAGTTTTGTTTTTACATCACTGTAGCAGTCTAAATAATTTCAGTGGGAACTTTGAAATTATTTCAACTTTTGAAAATTGCTGAATAAATATAGGTTGACTATATATTTTTTAATTAGATATGAAATTTATATAAAATTTAATACTCAACAAGACCAACGCATTTAATTGTTAATGAAACATATATGTTTTATTTTTAAAATATCCTTAATCTCATTTTAAAAGTTTTAAAGAACCAAAAATCTGCCTTACTAGAATCTTCTCAAAATTATCACTTTTGATTATGTGGTGCTTTTATTTCAGTTTATCACACTGTGGTGAAGTGGATACAAATAAAACCCAATAAAAAAATTTTCATAATAAATGGTTTTTCTGAACAATTTATTGTATTTTTAATCATACTTTTTTTTTTATGTGACATTATATTAGTATATATTTTCAAATATTGGCTGAAAAAATTACTGCTTGTTATACGGCGCTGGGAATATGCAACTTTTTTTTCTTTTACTCAAAAAAAAAGGCTTGCAGATAATATGCCACTGTAGGTTATGTACAGCAAAATATGGTATAACATTTCGAGCATTAAATAATATGCTTTTCTGTTATTTGTGTAAAAACTTGTATGTTTTTATTAAGTAGAAAATTGTACTAATTGAACAATTATTGAAATGGATAGTTCACAATTCAGGCATCAACATTTGAGATACTGTATTTCTCAAAATTGTGCAACTCCTTACTTATGCTGATAATGTTGTGATTATTGCACACTCTAGGAATGCTATGGAGAAAGCTTGTTTTTCTCTTAAAAATCAACAGAAAAACTCCATCTTCTTATTAATGAAGACAAGTCTAAATACATGCCAATTACTGAAGATCCAGTGACTTTTAAATTTTTAGAGACTGGAGATTATAAATTTGAAGTGATTAATAATTTTTTATATTTAAGTTTTAATATTAGTGCTCAAAACTATGTAGGCATTTAGATAAAAAGATTAATTTTGGCTGCCAGTTGATAACTTTGTAGCTTACATAACTTTTTTAAATCTAAATTAATTAGTAGAAATACTAAAATCAAATTATAAAAAGTACTTATCAGATCTGTGCTCATTTATGAATCTGTAACTTGGACGTTCACTAAATCCCAGGTAGAATAGTTAGCTATGTTTGAGTGAAAAGTTCTGGGAAAAATCTTTGGTGCTGTGAATAAAAAAGAAGTCTGGAGTTGTCGAAATAATGTTAAATTGTAATTAATTAAAGATATTGATATCATCGAATTTATCAAGATTAGTCGCGTGAAATTTGCAGGCCACATATGCAGAATGAACCCTTATTTATGATATCTAAAATCATGAACTTTTTGGGAACAAGAAAAAGAAGTAGGCTCAGGTTGAGATGGATAGATTGTGTAAAGGGAGATTTTTAGATCCTAAAAGTAAAAAATTGGAGATCAATTGCCAAAAATAGATTGAAATGGAAGAAAGTTTTTGGGAAGGCCTTATCTGTCATGACAATAGAAGTAGAAGAAAACAATTCTGATATGACAAATTATAGGAGATAATAAAAATTACTTTCCCTTAATTTTCCTTTTTATATATAGTCTTCTTATTTAGAAAAATAATTGTGTCATATGAGCAAGATCATCTCAAGATATCAACTCTTCTACTTTAAAATTTCATTTTAATCGAAAAAATGATAAAAGTATTATGAAATTAATATTATACAATTTCCCTATTAATAAAAAAATTATTTTAAAATCCCACTTCTGTTTTTTATTATAGATATAGAGAGTTAGTTGATAAAAAAGACTCTAGTTCATCCTTACCTGAATGTACACCCAACATGGATGGCCCTGGAGCTCAGTCAGTCATAAGAGAACAAAGCATGCATTCTTTTCATACTTTGTTTTGTCGTAGGTGCTTCAAATATGATTGCTTTCTACATCGTAAGTATCATTCCAAATATTTATTTATAAAGCTAATTAAAAAATTTGTTGTTTAATCAATATGAATTTATGTGATAAAAATATTTAAATTTTATTTGTAATGTTAATCATCTGTAACTATGTTCTTTTTCAATGAAGCCATGTACTAATAGTTAGAGAATATTTTAGTGTTAATAAGCATATTTTCCCTCCATTTTATTATTTGCTTATATTTGTGATTTAATAATTTTTTGCGAAAGGGAGGAGGAGTTTAATCCATACATACATAAGATAAAGAATGTGATGTTTTCAAGCACCAGCTGATATAAAATAAATCTTAGTTGTATGTTATTCTCAAAAATTATAATGATTTAAATTTGTAAATTACTTTTATTTACTCTCCCAGTTCTGTATTCGATTAAGCTTAAAGAGCAAGTTCACTGCCATTCCTTCAGTAGAATTCCAATTTATAACATTCTCATGTGTAATTAATCTGTACTTTAATCTTTAAAATTGCCAAAACAATTTAAAGTGTGTTGAATTTTTTAAATTTTTAATATTTGCAATTTATTCATCTTTTTATAAATTTATAGCCTGCTATGATTTTGAAAATTTGTCTTACAAAATTCAGTTAAAACAGTATATTGTTTAAAATGTTGTTGAAAAAAAAGCTGGAAGTTTTCCAATTACTCTTGTGAAATGATCAGATGGATTTCAGTTTGAGGGATATCGTTTTTCCAATTAGGCACGGATCTTATTGGAGGACTATGTTAATCATCAATAATATTAGATTTGAGGTAGCAAAAGCTCATCCTTAATAGAGAAACTCTAATGGGGTTTGTATGTTCATTTTATTTTGAGTTTATATTTTTGTATCCAAATAGTGTATTCTAAATGTTATCTTCTTAACTACAAAGTTCATTTTTGATGCTTCCTTGAATATTGGATCTAAAACAGATGGAGATGACACATCAGAAAGATGCATAAAACAAACAGTGTTCCTCCACATTCAATAGTAACTTTCCTGCATTTGCTCAAAAGTTATAACATTCGTGTCATCACAAAAAGCTTTTCAAATTGTTTAAGGTTTTTACCTTTCTGTAGATTTATCTTTAGATTTTTATTTTTTATGCACTAAAGATCAAATTTATATGCATTAACACAAAACTGCTGAAAATAGTAGTAGTGAATGTGGGGTCGATAACAACTTGTCAACTTAAGTAAGTCTTAAATTTTGAGAAAAGAATTCATTTCACTGTCTCTTCACATTGCAAACGTTTTGATAATCTTCTGAATTCCTTTTTCTCTTTCTTAAAAATGAAAGTTAAAAACAGTTTTCCCATTCAAAATTAGTTCCATGTTATCTTCTTATTTATTTGATGTCAAATGTGTGAATTCCCTTCTTTTATTAAAATTTGTAGTAGAAAAATATTTTTCTTTTAATTCTATTAAAGCTACATTAGTAATAATTGCAGGGCTCGGAGTTGTCCTGATATTCCTGAAATTCCTGATTTTTTAAAAAACGTCCTGAAATGTCCTTATTTTTTAAAATAAATCCTGGAATTCCTTTATTTTTTGTTACATTCCTTTGAAAGTTTAATTTTAATTAATAATTTTATATTTTTCAGTTGTAAATTTTTCTTTCAGGGGAATATATTTTTTCTTTCAACTGCTTTCTATGTAGAAAGAAAGAGAAAAATTTCCCCCTTTTTTGTTCTCTTTCAAACCGGAAATAGAGTTGCCATTCATTCGTCTCCGCCTCGTTTTCAGCCATTGCTCACGCATGTCTGAAGTCAAAAAAATTGTGGTTTGGGTTTACCATTAAATTCTATTTTGTGCCTCTACAGACAAAGTTTCTGGTTTTAGTAGTGCACAACTATTTACAATGATATCGAAATTGGGAGAATTATTGGCCTATGTTTATGCGCATGCGTGAAATGCTTATTGCACCATTTTGAAAGATTTTGATGGGTGTTTTGAAGAATGTTTATAAGCAAGCTCAGAATTTTACTTTTTGAAAACAATTAATCTTCTTTTAAAAATGCCATGGAAAACGAAATTTTCTGACAAATGGTTGGAACTGCAAGATAGGAATAAATGCCTAATCAAGACATAGTGCCAAAGTGTTGACGATGTTCATTCTGTGGAGTGCTTCGCATGCAAAAGCAAATTCAGTGTTTCAAATATGGGTTTTAGACAAGTGCTTGCGCATGCTGATGGATGAAAACACAAAAAAGCTCTGAACTGTTACAAGAGTCAAACACTATTTACTATCAAGTCATCAACTTCGTCTGAATCCTCGACATCGACTGTATGTAGTAGTGAATAACAAATCATGGCTTCCCAAAACGACATCAGAGAAAAACCATTAAAGCTGAAACCATTTTAGTTTTGGTGGCAATAAAAAATAATTATTCTTTTTCATCTTTGAATGGATTTAGCTAACATTTACGGAGAAATTTTTGATGTTACCTCCATAGCAAAAAATCTCAAACCCGACAAAAAAGTCAGGTATATGATTAATTTTGGATTAGGTCCGTATTTCAAAACTCTTTTGTTTCAGGATATCGGCATTTCATATTTTGTTTTACTTTTCTATGAAACTACTACAAAACAAATAAAGAAACAGTTGGATATTTACATCTCATATTGGTCTGATAAACATGGTAAAAATGTCATTTGTTACCTCGAATCACATTTTTTAGGGCATACTGAAGCCAATAAAATTGTAAAAATTTTATTAAGTTTTATTCAAAATAATAGTTTAAATTTAGAAAAATTAATGCAGTTGTCAATGGATGGACCAAGAATTAATTTAGTTGTTTTAAAGCAAATAAATAGTGAACTGAGTAAGCAAAGTTTACCAGTACTAATTGATTTGGGTACATGTTGCTTACACATAATCCATGGAGCCCAAGGTAAGGGTATTGATAAAATTGATGGATTTCCTGTAGATATTCATCAATTTTTCAAACTATCTCCTGCAAGAAGGGAAGATTATCATTCCTTACAGTTAGAAATACTGGAAGAAACTTTAGCTAGACATAGTTTCCTTCGTCATGTTGAGAGCCGTTGGTTAACTTTGGGCTCAGTTTGTGAGAGAATTGTTGAGCAATATGATGTTCTAAAGGAATATTTCATTGTTAAAGTACCTAAAGAGTCAAAATATCCTCTTTCTGATAGACATCTTCGGATTATAAAACATTTGAAAGACCCAAGACTCTGGCATATCTGATTTTGTTTCATTTTTTTGTAATACTTTTGAACCTTATTCAACTTCTAATGCAAAAAATCGAACCTTTAGTACATGTGATGTACAGTAAGTTAAATGAACTTGTTCGCAGTATTATATTTAAATTTTTAAACCCAGAAGAAATCTGAAAAAAATGGAGTAAAGTTGCTACAAATTAATGTTGATTCAGGAAAAAATTGGTTAAATTTAAACAAGATTGAAGTAAGTCATGGTGCAAAAGCAATGTTGGAAGAACTTACTGATAAAACAACATTTCTACAAAGTATTAGAAGCTGCTACATAGCAACTTCCAAGCGTTTGCTTCAAAAACTTCCTATAACAAATCCTTTACTCAAAGATCTCCAGTGTTTGACTCCTTATAATAGAAAAAAGGAAGAGTCTAGGAGTTCATGTAGCAGATTAATTCAACATATTCCTCATGTGAATAAAACTTCTTCAGATTTTGATAAGATGAATGAAGAGTGGATTCTTGACATGTGTGAAGATGTGACTTTGATTGTGAATGATCAATATATCTGTAAATATTGGAATGCGGTTTTCAATATAAAAAATGCTGGTGGTTATATAAAATATCCTACTCTTTCTAGAGTGGTTAAAGCATGTCTGTCGTTATTGAATGTAAATTCCCAACAAGAAAGAGGGTTTTCAACTAACAATTCTGTTGTGACAAAGGAGAGAGCTTCTTTATCGGAATTAACCTTTCAAAGTTTACGGATTTGTCATGATGCTATTCGAATGCATGGCAATTCTGTTTCCTCCATTCCATATACCAAAGAAATGATGCATTATATTCAGAAATCTCATGCAGAATATGCATCATATATGGAAAAATCAAAAGATGTAACACAATTAGAAAAGAAAAGAAAAGATGAGGAAGATGTAGAAGCTACTAGTGAAAAAAAAGTTTAAACAATCGCACCTATTAGAAAAAATTAATGAACTTGAGAAAGAAAAGAAAAATTTGCTTGATAATCAGTGTGTAGCTCAAAAACTTTTGGATGATGCAACTAAAAAAGTAGCATGTGCTATCAGTGATGATAATATGAGTGATGTGAAAGTTGGACAAATGATGCTGTCTGCTGCTAATGCAGAAATTGCATCTGTGAATAAATTAAAAAAGTGCAAATTAAATTATTGGAATTAAATGCTAATGCATCCTGTTCAAAATGAACATTATTCAATGATACATAAATTTACTGTTAATTTAAAGCATTTATCATGTAACTTATTAATTTTCAGAAAATGTTCAGTATAAAAAGTTTAAATTTCTGTATTATTTTTCATATTGTTGTATTAAAAAACTCAGAATTTATTAAATAGTTTATTCCTTTCTAAAATGTGTTTTATGCATAAAACAGAAATTAATGTGTAAAAGTAACATTGGTTTTCTTTAATTATTGAAATATGTCCTGAAAAATGTCCTGATATTTCTTGAAAATAGTGTCCTGAAAAAAAAAATTCTGTACTCCGACCCCTGTAATTGTAAATCTACAGTATTTAAATTAGAAACATATTTTTTAACTTATTTCAAAGTATAATAAATTAATTTTTTAATTACTTTTTTTAAAACACATTTTTAATCTCTTTTCTTTTTGTATAGCATTTCACCCATCACCCAGTCAATTTAAACATAAGAAATGTGATATGAAACCAGATTCTAGACCTTGTGGATATCAATGTTATCTTCATCTGGTATGTGATAAATTAGATTATAAATGTCATTATGTATAAATTCTTTGCTTTTATTACTTCTTGTTCTTATATAATTTCAACTTTAAAGAGTTGTGAAGTTAATTCTTTATATTTAAAAATAAATGATCAATATTTTTTTTATTCCATTAAATTTTCAAAATGTTTTTGAACTCTGTCCTTTTTTTGTAGTAACAAGTATTTCTTTTTATTGGCATTACAGCTCGCAAATGGATTTATACCTGCTGCACAATTTTCCTCTTGACAACTCTGTCCCTGGCTTTAATTCTCCAGTTGAAGACCTTTAAAGTTTTAAGGTCTCCAATTTCGAAAGATATCGTTAAGCCACCTTTCCTTGGTCTTCCTCTTAGCTTATTCCACATGGGCTCTAATGCAAGCTCTTAACCACTCAGTTATCAAAAAGTATCTAATCCTTGGTAAAAATTTGTATATAAGAAGAATAATTAACAAGAGTGCTTCATAAAAAGTCTTACCTTCATGAAAAAAAGCTGATTATAATTTTAATGATCAAGAATTTTACATACATATATGTATATAGAAATAAAATTTATTTTGTGTGTTGAATTTCTGTCCAAGGTTGGATAGAAGGTAGCTATACAGAGTGGAATAAAAGTCACTCCAGAATTTTGGCTTCTAGCTTACTTAAAACATAAGAATTTAATTATAATTTTAGTAATTTAAACCATAAGTAATGTTGATTTGAACTCTGTTAAATTAGCCGAGCTGATAACCAAAAGGTTAGCGCTCATCTTTCGGTTCTACAATTTTTAAGTTTGAATACCTCCTTGGGTTTGGGTGTTAACTGTTCAGAATCCATAGTCAAAGTGTAGGTCCCAGTCTAATAAGCCTCATATGCCTATACGACCATTGAGCCTCAAGCAAATCCAACCAAACTAAATCTCTATCAAGTTAGTTATACCATTCTGCTCATTTCAAGAATTGATTTATTTGGTTTCTTTACATATTTTAAAATATCATTTATATGTAACTTATAGCAAACAAGTTTTTATCTTTTCTTATATATTACCAATCAGAAATACATTGGTACTCAGATGAGAATTCAGTATTTAGTATCTTTGTAACTAAAGAAAACTGTCAAATACTTCATACCTCATTTAGCTTGTTTTTAGCTAATCTAATCTCAAAGCTTCATTTTATGGTATAAAACAGCGTTTTAAACTAAGCTAAGTAAACATTAGCAAAGTCATTAAAGAATAGTAAATATCATTTTTGGAAGTCAGTTTTTCCCTGACGTAGGTAGACATTTTTCATTAAAATCCATGCTCTCTACAAAAGCTGTTGAGCTTGCTTAGTTTTTTAGTGTGTGGTTGTAGCTCTTAATCATCATAATTGATTATGAGTGAGTGTGTATAGTTTTTAATTATTATAATTGATTATGTAATAGAGTATTTTGAGAATTTTATAATCAGAAAGTAATTTTGATCTTTACCAGCATAAGACTTTATTGTATATTTTCCATGTAGTGTAAATCATACAGTGTGTGTGAAAAAAACTAATTGACTGAACACTAATGTCAAAATCGGCCTGCAGAATTTCAATTTAACAATTTTGATATTAAAAGTGCACTACATTCTGAAAGAGCATTTGAATTTGATGAAAACAAAAAAATGTTAGTTGATACAAATCATTAAATTGCAGTTCATGAGATAAAGAGATTATATGAATCAAATTTGATCATTCATGATAATTTTAAATGCCCAGATTTAATCTCAGTACTTGACATTCAAGATAATGCTACACCTCACAAAAATTTGCTATATAATTCCTCAAAAGGTTTTTTTTTTGTGCAGTTTGTCCTTATTGGATCTTACGCCATAAAATCCAACTAACCAACCTCCAAAATCTTTACTGCTTAAGTGTGATATACTACCAAACTCGTGATATTCTCTAGAACTGGCGCTTTCTGATTAATGTTTTTCTAATTTCTACTAACTTTTTTAGACAATAAAACCTTTATTTCAAATGAGGCTGTCAAAAATCACCTAGATCAATTTTTTTGCTTGCAAGAAAGAAACAAAAATTTTATGAATAAAGTTAAAATTGGTATCTTATCCTTTTTCCATCTTTCTATTTCTATAAAAAGATAGGAAAAGGTAACAGATCAAAATATATAATTCAATAAAATTTTTATTCTTTATAAGAAAATTGCATTAAAAATGAGAAAGAAAACAAAATTATCTTCTTTTTTTTTTCTTCTTTCTTTCAACTAGTAATTTTAAATTACTTAAAGTATTAACTTAAATTTGTAAAGAGATTTGTCTTGCTTATTATATATTTAAAATAGAAAAAAGTAATTTACTTGATGGAAACATAAGTTTATAAAAAGAATAGGATTTCAATTTTTAAGCTGGTGTAAAGTTCCAGAAGGGATCACTTTATAGAAAGATACTTTTCTAGAATTTCTCTGAATATTTCTTTTTTTAAATAGTGTATTGGGAAATACTTTTAAAATTCTTTTTCAATTTAAAAAAAAGGAAAGAAAAAGAAAAATATGGAATTTTCAGGGCTCGGAGCTGTCCTGATATTCTTTAAATTCCTGATTTTTTAAAAAACGTTCTAAAATGCCCTTATTTTGTGAAATAAATCCTGGAATTCCTTAATTTTTTATTATATTCCTCTGAAAGTTTCATTTTAATTAATAACTTTATATTTTTCAGTAGTACATTTTTCTTTCATCTGCTTTCTATGCAAAAAGAAAGAAAAATTCTTTTCCCCTTTTTTGTTCTCTTTCAAACAGGAAATAGGGTTGCCAAACATTCGTCTCCACCTCATCTTTGGCCATTGGTCATGAATGTCTGACATCAAAAAAATTTAGGTTTGGGTTAGCCATTAAATTCTATTTTTTGCCTTTACTGTCAAAATATTATATTTTTATTATTTATACAACTATTTATAATGTTGGTGAAATTGTGAGAAATATTAGCCTACGTATATGCCCATTCATGAAATGCTTAACGGCCATTTTAAACAATTATGAAGAACATTTATTAGCAAGTTTAGAATTTATTTTTTGAAAACAATTAATTTTCTTTTAAAAATGCCCAGGATAATGAAATTTTCTGATAAATGATTGGAATAAATGCCTGATTAAGACATAAATCCGAAGTGTTGACGATGTTCATTCTGCGAAGTGCTTCATATGCAAAAGCAAATTCTGTTTTAAATAAGGGTTTCAGACAAGTGCTTGCTTATGCAGATTAATTAAAACACAAAAAAAGCTGTGAGTTATTACAAGAATCAAACACTATTTACTATCAAGTCATTAACTTCATCTGAATTCTCGACATTGACTGTTGTAGTGAATAACAAATCATGGCTTTCCAAAATGACATCAGAGAAAACCATTAAAGCTGAAACCATTTTAGTTTTGGTGCAATAAAAAATAATTATACTTTTTCATCTTTGAAAGATTTAGCTAACATTTATGGAGAAATTTTTGATCATTCCTCTGTAGAAAAAAAATCACAAATTATTTGACAAAAATTTCAGATATATGATTAATTTTGGACTAGCTCCATATTTCAAAACTCTTTTGTTTGGGGATATCGGCACTTCATACTTTGTTTTACTTTTCCATGAAACTACTACAAAACAAATAAAGAAATAGTTGATTTGCATCTCATATTGGTCTGATAAACAAGGAAAAAATGTCATTTGTTACCTCGAATCACATTTTTGAGGACATGTTAAAGCCAATAAAATTGTAAAAATTTAATTAAATTTTATTAAAAATAATCGTTTGAATTAAGAAAAATTAAGGCAGTTGTCAATGGATGGACCAAGAGTTAATTTAGCTGTTTTAAAGCAAATAAATAGTGAACTGAGTAAGCAAAGTTTACCAATACTAATTGATTTGGGTACATGTTGCTTACTCATAGTCCATGGAGCACTGCGTAAGGGTTATGATAAAATTGATTATATTGATGGATTTGCTGTAAATATTCATCAATTTTTCAAACTATCTCCTGCAAGAAGGGAAGATTATCATTCCTTACAGTTGGAAATATTGGAAGAAACCTTTTCTAGACTTAGTTTCATTCATCATGTTGAGAGAAGTTGGTTAACCTTAGGGTCAGTTTGTGAGAGCATCAATGAGCAATATGATGTTCTAAAAGAATATTTTATTGTTAAAGTACCTAAAGAGTCGAAATATCCTCTTTCTGATAGACATCTTCAGATTATAAAACATTTGAAAGATCCTAAGACTCTGGCATATCGGCATTTTATTTCATTTTTTGTGAAACTTTTGAATCATATTTATTTCTAATGCAAAAAGTAGAACCTTTAATACATGTGATGTACAGTAAATTAAATGAACTTGTTTGCAGTATGATGTTTAAATTTTTAAATCCAGAATAAATCTGTGAAAAAAAGTGGAGTAAAGTTACTATAAATTAATGTTGATTCTGGAAAAAATTGGTTAAACTTAAAAACAAGATTGAAGTGGGTAACGTTGCAACAGCAATACGAGAAAAGCCTTATGGATAAAATAACATTTCTACAAAGTGTCAGAAGTTGCTACATAGCAACTTCTAATTTTTTGCTTCAAAAACTTCCTATAACAAATCCTTTTCTCTAAGATTTCCAATGTTGGTCTCCTTATAATAGAAAAAAGGAAGAGTCTAGAAGCTCATTTAGCAGATTAATTCAACATATTCCTCATGTGAATAAAACTTCTTCAGACTTTAATAAGATTAATGAAGAGTGGATTCTTTGCATGTGTGAAGGTGCGACTTTGCTTATGAATGATTGTGATAATGACCAAAATATCTGTAAATACTGGAATTTAGTTTTTAATATAAAATTGCTGGTGGTTATATAAAATATCTTACTCTTTCTAGAGTTATTAAAGCCTGTCTATCATATTAAATGGAAATTCCCAACCAGAAAGAGGTTCTTGACTAACAAGTCTGTTGTGACAAAGGGGAGAGCTTCTTTATCGAATTAACAGTTCACAGTTTACTCATTTGTCATGATGTTATTGGAATGCATGGAAATTCTGTTTCCTCCATTCCATATACCAAAGAAATGGTGCATTATATTCAGAAATCTCATGCAGAATATGCATCATATATGCAAAAATCAAAAGATGCAACACAATTAGAGAAGAAAAGAAAGGAGGAGGAAGACATAAAAGGTACTTGTGAAAAAAAGTTTAAAAAATCGCACTTGTTAGAAAAATTAATGAACTTGAGAAAGAAAAGAAAAATTTGCTTGATAATAAGTGTGCAGCTAAAAACTTATGGATGATGCAAATAAAAAATAGCATGTGCTATTAGTGATGATAATGAGTGATGTGAAAGTTGGACAAATGATGCTATCTGCTGCTAATGCAGAGACTGCATCTGTGAATGATAAGTTGAAAAAGAGCAGTATTAAATCATCGGAATTAAATGCTAATACATCCGGTTCAAAATGAACATTATTAGTTATACATATAAATTGACTGTAATATAAAGCGTTTATCATGTAACTTATTAATTTTTAGAAAATGTTCAGTATAAAATGTTTAAATTTCTGTATAATTTTTCATATTTTTGTATTAAAAATTAAAAAACTCAGAATTTATAAAATAGTATACTCCTTTCTAAAATGTGTTATATTCATAAAACAGAAATTAGTATGTAAAAGTGACATTGGTTTTGTTTAATTATTGACACATGTCCTGAAAAATCTCCTGATATTTCTTTAAATTTTGTCCTGAAAAAAAAATTTCAGTACTCCTACCTTTGAATTTGTAAAAGATATTTTCGTTCTAATTTACTTGATAAAATTAGTTTCTTCCACATGCTGAACTATGTTACTTACATAACCTATTTCTTTACAATTTATGGTTTCAGTACTGTAGTTAAAATTATTAATTAATTTAATTAAAATTATTTACTTTAATTAAATTAATTAATTTTATTTAATTTTATATTAATTTTATTATTTTTAATATATCCAAAACCATTCTCTTTGTTAAGTATTAACATCTATTTTAAATTTTTCTAGAAATATATTTCTTTTAATAAATATTATCTTTCATCCTTGAAATTATATATATTTAAAAACTGTATTAGTATATTTTGAAATTATAATTTCTGAAACATCCCATAATTTTACTTGCTTTAAAGTATTAAAATTTTTTTAACTAAGTCTCATCAAGTTATCATATATCTACATATGCTTTTTTTGTCCCTTTTTATATTGAATTTGAATAACTAACAAAAACTGAATTTATCCTCATTTTAACTTTTAACTTTCTTTGCTAGAATTGAAATATATGCTAAAATTCACGCTATGAATCCTACTAAAATTTCATAATATTCAAAATCCTCTCATTCAGTTCCATTATTCTTTTAAATTTTATTTTCAACTATGCATTATTTATTTTCTATTACAATAAATTCATATACATGTGTGTATTTAAATTTAAAAATGAATATAAGAAATTGAAAACATCAATTATCTGCTAAAGGATTTGGTGCAAGAAAAACTGCGAGAAAAATTGCGAGAGGAAAAGGAACAAGATGAACGACGTAAAATGATGAAACAAATGTCTGTTGATAGTGGTAATGAAGCTAGCAGTGAAGATAGTAATGACAGCTTAAGAAGCTCAAGAAAAAGAGTCATACCAGAAAGAGAAGATAATGGAGGTATGTTGCTTATTGTACATTAATGTCATTCATTTGCATTAGTTTTGCAATTGAAGTTTATTTTGTTATTGAATTAATTATTTTTATGGAAATAATGTTTATTAATTCACCCATTTAATATTTATCGTGTTTTAATGTCTAAGTATTACCTGAGTAAGAGATTTTGCCTACTCTTTGAATTTTAAGCTGATGTTTACAAAATTTTTAAATAACAGATTAAGTTCATTACATGTTATATTAGTGATGTGCTTATTAACAGGAATTAATAAAAAAAAATATCTGCTGAAATAGGAATCATGAAATTAACAGTAAGTAGCTTAATGCATAAATTAATAACAATTTTACTAATTTTTCAAAATCTTTCTGAAGTTTTAATGAAATATTTGCTTTCTGTTATAGAATTAAATTGATTACACTAACTAAAGTTCTTTTGAAGTTTCCATTTTTATTCATTCTGTGGGGAAAATAAATATTCTTTTTCTTAATATATATTAATCCATTCTGATGGCTTTCTGAGAAACGGTTTACAGCAACTTTTTTTTTTAAGTTTAGGCTATTTCATTACTTTTTTACTCAAAGCAAGAGTTGTGTATAGGTGATTTCTTGTGATATGTGTTAGATAAAATGAATGTGTTTAATTTTTTTCTTTTACAAATTGAATGACTTCGAATTTGGAACCAGTGTTGCACATATTTTGTTAGACAGGATCATACATAGAATTTAATTAAGGACTGAATTGTGTTTCAACTTTAAAAAAATGTTAATTTATTAAATTTTTTTAATATTTACTTAAATTGTTGTTTTAATGACTGAAAAAAAATTTTAACTTCATAATTCATTGTAACTGTAAGTACGTCCTTATGCAAATTTTTTCTCTTTTTTAACAGAATTTCATGAATGCAATCAAGCATTCTGTCCCATGCATATATTGTTTCTATTATCATTTATAAATACAGTTTACCATTTTTAAACACCTGGATAAATGCTTTAAATCAGGGGTGGCCAAACTTTTGGGACTCGGGGTCTACTCCACATTTAAAAAATCGAAGACAGTCTACCAATGGCAGAGCTGAATTAACGTACATATTTATTTTCGGTAACAAGAAAATATGGTAAATTATGTAATTTTTCTAAAAAAAAAACTTAATATTAATATTTGCAAAATAAAAATTTACTGACGAAAATAATCAAAGTATTTATATATCAAAAACTGACCATCCTATTCATTTCGTTTAGTTGAAATTTGGCACTGCATATCTGCTACAAGTTTATCATATTGTGGCTGATACGAGCTTATTGCAATGCATAACCATGAAATTAAATGTTCATCTGTTAAATGCGACCAATGTTTGGGCGCAGCTTGTCCTCTTTGGACCTTGCGCCACAAAATCCGACCTACAAACAAGCGACCAATGTTTGCTTTTTGTTCATGGTTGAAAAAGCAGATTTGCAAAGATACCTCGATCCAAAGTATGATTTCAAATGCAAAATCAATTTGTAAATATTTGGAAACGTTTCCTCAGAAATTAATTTCCGAAAATCAGTATCACTAAATATGCTCTGGATTTAAGAAATATATCGCTTCTTAATTTAATGATTTCTTCCTCGACCGTGACTTTTGTGATATCTATTAAATGTCCTACTTTTTCAGATACTCCATCAATGATGACATTTTCATTAAATGGAAGTATAATGAAATTTAGTATTTCTTTCAACCTAATTAAGTTAGTGAAACTTCTTACAAATTCTTTAAACAATGCAAGTAAGTATTAAGTGAAATTTTTGAAGTCTTGGTTTGGATTATGGATGCACTCTTCCTCCATGTTTTTGGAGTTTCCCAATTCATGTTTTCTTAATTGAGATGCATACCTTTCTATAGTTTTTTTTTTTTTTTTTTTAATGTTTTAATCATGCTCATCATGTTCGTTTTAGGTTTTAAATCGTAAACCTTTAATTCTTGAAATCGTAAAATTTTGCACAGTTTGTTTTGGGTCTTAAAGCGTAGACTGTAGTAAATTTTTATTTCAAATAATTCATTGATTCTGTCATAAGTCATAAATTAAATTGTTAATATCCGAGGTCATTATCGGGATGGTCGCCTGGACTACCTAAAATGTCTTCGCGATCTACCAGTCAACTGCAGTCGACGTCTTGGCCACCCCTGCTTTAAATGAATGCTCTCAAAATTTATGCATCCATATTCACACTTCTGTATTTTTTACATATTTATTAAGAAAATTTTGAGTCTGATTTTCTAAAAATATTATGTTTGTATTTTTTGCGGAGAAATTTATTCAATTAAAATTTGTGCAAATTTATAGATTAGAATTTATACTTCTTGAAAATTTAGCATATGTAGGTGTTGAAAATATCATATATAGGTAGAAATTTAATATGAACATTATATTATTAATTTTGTTGTGTGTACTCTATTTATCAAAAAAAAAAAAAAAAAAGCAAATGTAACATTAAAAAACTTTATTTTCTTAGCTATTATTTCCCTGTTTTTTATGAATGGTGTCCTTAATTAAAATAACTTTTTTATTTTCATTATTTATTTATTTCTGTCAAGTATCTAAAATAGAGCTTAATAAGTTATGGGTCCAAATTTTGTGAAATCTATACCATACAAATGGAATCTTTATATTATTGCATCTTTAGTGCACTTGGACACTTATTGGGTAACTGCAGTTTTACATTCAAGCTGTATAAGATGGGAAAAATTACTGTTTGAAATAAATTGTGTTACATTTTTGTGCATCCAACTTAGTATGTCGTATAAAAATATATATTTCTGCCCATCTGTAAAAGTCATTTCTTTAAAAGATTCCAGATTATTCTTCTGAGAAATTAGTCATCATGTTTAATACAATCAAAGGAATTGAGAATCTATGAATTTGGAAGGAACATCTCACTAACAAGAGTGATTGTAATAGTCTTGTGCATTACTACATAAGGAAATGGGTGCTTTGTGTTATTTTCATTGATTTAAATTCTGCCATCTCCACAATCATATTACAGTCTATTACACAGCAATCAATGTTTGTACAAATTATTCAATGTTAATTATAGCACAGTGGATTGTCCTCAAGGCATCTGTTGCTTTGTTTTTATTTTACTTTAAACCTCTGGCATTTATTCTTGACATGACAATGTATGAGGGAAAATGTCTTCTAAATAGTATTGGTTTTTAGATAAGTCATACTCCCTCCGACAACACTGCTATAGTCAGATTATAATTCGAAAAATTAAAGAGTTGTTGCTGGATTAATATATCATATATCACCATATAGTTTTAATTTGAATAATTGTTTGAGTTGGTATTAAATTTCTGTCCTGTGCTTTCCAGTATATATTATTAGTACATTAACCAACTAGCATAATAATTTTGAATTTTGCTGTGTGTTTTCCTTCCTTATCTTCAAATAAAGCATGTTGCACCATCTAAACAGAACAATATGTATCCTCAATTCATGTCTAAGGTTTCTTTATCAATCATATTGCATTGCAACTCTTGTTTTCCAGATTTATCACTTATTGAACACATCTGGTTATCCATCTAAAAAAGATTATATAGCACTCATTATACTAATTTTAACCTTTATATTTTCTGTGACTTCTTAAGTAAATTTAGCTTTCATATCTCTTATTCTCCTTGTTATATTTTTGATGCCCAGGAAATGCATGCTAATTCTATATTGATTTGAAATTTATTTTTAATTATAATGCTTTTTAATTAATGAATATTATCTATTACTTTTTTTGTCATTTAATAATTGAAACATTGGGACAGTTTTCTTTTTCTGTTCATCTTCTAAATATCCATTATATACTATTTTATAATAAAAATCTCATTTTCTATGCATTTTATACTGTATACTATTTTATTATTATTATTCCTTTTATATCTGAAAAGTTTTGCAAGTGAAAATTTAAAATGCTGTAGCAACTGGAATTTAAATATCTATTTTATATTATAACTTATGTTCATCAAGGATATTAAGTAAAATTCTCATGAAATGATGTTTGAAAATTAAGTATTAGGGTAGTAAGTATTTCTATTAAATATATATCTATTGAAATTTTAAAACCCATCAAGATATCATTAAAATGCAGAAAAAAGTTATGATTACTTTTTCTCAAATTATTATCATTGTTAAAGCAAGTGTGTAGATATATTGGAAAGATGATAAAATCTTTCTGATACTGATTTCTATTTATAAAGCTATCCAATTTCTTGAGTAATCAGAACATTTATTACTTGAAAGAACAAAGTTTTATGAACAAAAACATGACAAAACATTTGAATTAGAATCTGAATACAGAATTGTTCTACTTCATAAGGAATTCAACTTTTCTCATTTTGTTTGTCTGTCAAAACTCTATTGGCCTGGCAGTCATGTGTAGATTTTTTTTTATTTATATATATATATATATATATATATATATATATATATATATATATA
>JAPDSC010039616.1:0-12246 GCA_026290005.1 Latrodectus geometricus
ATTTAATTAGTTAGTTTTAATTAGTACAGGAGAAAAAAATTTCCCTTATATAAGATATTTAGCAGGATATATATTTAGGAAAAAATAAATATTGTCAATGGGGCGAAGAGTGTATAGATGCTCTAAAAAAAAAAATTCTTTTTCAGATTATTTTTTCATTCTGAGTTATATTTGAGTCAAGGAAGGTTTTCATTTATTAAAATTTTTCTATTACTTGTGAATAAATTAGTGAGATTAGATTTTTCTTTATTGACTTAGCTAGAAATTAATCACTTGCATATATATTTTTATATTAATTGTAATTATTTAATAAAAAGTAACTAAAATCAATTTTTTCCTTGTTGACCTAAGAAGAAAATAATATTGTTATTCTGTCATGTGTATTTATATTTTTTATATTAATTACAACTATTTAATAAAAGTAATTAAAATAAAATTTTTGTTTGTTGACCAAAGTAGGAATTCACTAAAAAATATTTTTTTAAATACTTATTTTTATAAAACATAAAGTGGTAAAAAACTATATAAAAATATTCAGTCATGGTTATTATGGGAAGAATTGACCTCAGTTGGAATGTTTTATTTACTTTGTTTTTATCTTATCAAGATACTTTCTTCGGTTTTAGGCCTATCTTGACGGTAAGCATTAAATGTTTTTGAAACAGATGGCTTCTTTCAAGTGGTTGGACCACACATGTTTCAAAATAAACGTGACATTTTTCTGGGAAAATTGACGATGTTTCCTTCCACTGAAGCTGATTTTCTCAATTCTGTAAATCTGAAGTCATGCAGTAAAAGCTGCTTTACTTCGATTTATTTGTTAAAAACAGATACACTTTATGAACTATCTTGAACTTGTCATAGTATGAGAATTCCAGTCATGACGTGAAAGGAGAATGGGCTGAGATTTACTGTACGGTCACCCTTGACGCGATTTTTCCACATTTGGCGATAAATAACGATTTCTGCAACCCGACCAATCGCATATGAGGGATTCCGATCAATCAGGCAATATTTTAAAATATTCTGTTTATTTTTAGACCTCACTTGTGAGTTGAAAGAGTTGTCAAAGGTGACCGTTCAGTAAATTTTTACCGTTGAATGCTGTTTTTAAATCGGGATTTTTGAGTGAGTTCATTTTAAGAAATTTTCTTTATAATATTACTTTTTGCGCGACCGAAATAAGCACTTGACAAAAGTGACAATTCATGAATTGCTGAAATATGTTATATAACCAGCCATTTGCTTAGCAGCATTTATTAAAGAAATGATAATAGAAATTATGTACAACCTGATATTGTTAAGTACATAAAATTAAATAGAATGAACTGGATGACTCATATGCTTCTAAGTCATGTTGGTAGCACTATAAAAGAAGCTCTGCACTTTAGACATATTGGAACTAAAAACCAGGGAAGAGCACGGTTAAGATGGGGTGACTCGGTGGAGTCAGACTTTTTTAGTCAACAAGAACTGGAGGTCAAACAATTTTTAGAGGTCGTTATGAAGAAATCTTCAGATGAATATTGGCTCACACTGGGTTGTCTAGCCCATTATGAAAAAGATAAATACAAATTATGTATGATGTAATGTATCAAAAATTTTCATAAAAAAATTTGTTTGTATATTAATTAAAATGTGAAAGATTATAATAAAAAATTATCTTTGCTATTAAATTAAAGGAAGTATAAAGTTATAAGATTTTTAATTTTTTTATTTTACATTTCCATTTGGTTAGGCTATACTTTAGGGTGCCCCTTTGGTTCTCACCAAGTTGTGATCGCGATTGATCGCCAAGCTGGGCAAAACCGAACCATATTCTGATTGATTTAGATCCAGTCGAGGCTCTAATTGGTTTATCATTTTTAGAGTTTTGAAAATCCAACGGACGTTGCGTTGTTTTTGAATGTTTAACCATACCTTTTAGCACTGTAATCGGCGCGAACAGGAACAACGCCAAAAAAATCGCCAAGTTTGCCAAAGGGCACCCTATAGTTTTACCTTACATTTTCATGATTGAAAAGATTAAAATATAATAACTTAAAATCAATGTTAATTGTATTAATTATATTAAGCATATATCTTCCTTTCATAATAATCGTTTACATTTAATTATAATTTTCATTGCGTTCTAAGCCCTTACATTTTATTTATTAACATTAGGTATTTGTAACTTATGTTTTTACTTCTCACTAAAACATCATATAAGACTTTGTTGATATTCTATAATGCAATCTGTTAACCATATGCACTCTTTTCAAAAAATTAGAGCATCAAGTAAAATTGTAAAGAAAACTGTTTCGTGATAGTCGAGCAAAGACATAAAATAGAAGAAACATGTGTAATAAAATGCAAAGTGCAACACAGAAAAAAAGATGATAAATGAATAAGTATATGATGTACTTTCGCATAACAAAATAGATTTTAATCGATATCATCGATTTATCCAACGAAACATTCAAAATACACTATTTTCATCGAACAATTTCTGCACAAGTTAATAATAGATATAAATTAAGTATACTTTGTATAAATTTAATGCATATTTTTCTTTTTTTATTTTACTATACATACTGTATATGTTGTTACACCTGACACTTGGCGAAGCCAAACCCACCCGTCTGAGACTGGACGAATGAAGTCAGAAAGAGCGTCTTTCATTTTTTTAACAGAACCCGAGTGTAGAAGTACAACTTTGGCTCATAGATGGCAGCACTATCTGGCTCTTCCAATTTAGAGATAGGAAGCCAGAGAAGACACGTGGCCTGGCTCTTAACACCGGAGGTATAAATTTGCAATGGAAACATGGAGGACATTGTGACCACAACATATTTTACATGCCCCAGTCGCCATTAGTGAACTCGACGGATCTTCGGATAAGACGGGATTGAACTCACTTTCCTTTAACGATAATGGCGCCATAACCAATCAGGCCACAGTGGCCTACATATTCCATGTACATCCTTTAACTTTTAATAATGTGGGTGTATATGTTCCCGTGTGTTTAAAAAATCTAATTTATTTCCCGTGATCTAATTAAGTTTTCTACTGAAAACTCGATCATAATTTTATAGACTGGAAACTTTTTAACGAGGAAATTACTTTTACAATAGATTAACAATCTTGCAATTAACTATTATTAAAATGGAGAATTTCTTGTTTTTCTAATAAGAGCAAATTTTAACCGTTTTAAGCTAGGAATATCAATACACAAAACAGAAAAAAGAGTAACCTAATAAAGAAAAATTATATTTATAACCAGGAGTTTTAGGGAATTGTTTTATTAAAAATGTCAGGAAGCTTTTAGGGGCTTGTAATATATATATGTCATAAAAGTTAAGTGAGATGTCCTTAACTATTAGAAAATCTCGTGGGATTAATGATATCAATTTTCCAAAATGATAATGTTTCTTTTTATAGAACAAAAACTTACGAAGAAATAATTTTATAATAAACTTTTTATTGAGCTTTTATACACACTAATATAGAACTTAATGTTTTTGTTTCTAGTTTGAATTTGACAAAAGATATCTTGTTAAATTTTCGATGTTAATATGAGCCAGCAACATATCAAATTTAATTATATTTGTAAATTTATTTGATAAATTTATATATAAATGAAATAATTCAAATAAGAAACAATTGGAGGTAAAGAGTATAATTTAAAATGTTAAAAACCATAATATAAAAAATTTACACACGTCATTGCCAATTACTTATCTTTAAGTTTAATCGTTTAATAAAAAAGGAATATTTTTTAAATATTGTAGGAGTTATTTTTGTACCAGGATGCTTCTCTGTACCTAGTCCTGAATTAGGCACCACCAGTATAACCAGCTGAGCGGGATTCTTCGCAGTTTAGAAGCAGGGACTAAGCAGAAAACATTGAATACTTGACTTGTCACCTCCAAAAGTATCATTTCTCTTGGAGGACATTGCTACTACGACATATTTAACTTTAGTGAACTAGATTAACTTTTGAGTAAAGCCGGGATTTAAACTCACTTATATTCGGATAGTGAGAACGCCGTCTTATCACACCAAGTCACTGCAGCTATATACGAGGAGTTGTGTTTTATCGAACATCTATCCATATCTCTATCTATATCTATCTGTGTATTTTAATAGGAAAACAACAGATCGCAACTAAAATCATATTAACTATTTCTTTGCATCAAATACTATTAGTTTAACATGCGAAGTATTTCAATGAAACTTTCGAGTGTTTCACGAAATTAGGAAATTTAAATTTATGTTTAGTGGTCCCACAGTGAAACGAAATCAGTTGCGGAGGAATACATCAACTCGCGGAAGGAAATAGAATATACTTAGTAAACAATCTCTGCTAAAGATTGTAAGCAGTTTCATCTCCGCAATTAATTAATAGACATCACAAAAATTTTTTATGCAATTAATGAAAAGTGAAACATCTTAATTAAATAGTTTTATGTCAGCATTATTTGTTGTATAACTCTTGCGATAATTTAATAGTTTGATTGATGTAGTGTTTGAAATAATTCTGAGACTTATTAAATTTTAATATTGAAACACACTACAATATGATTGAAACAAAAAGATTGGAGTTTTTTATCATAGTATTTGAGACTACATTACAAAAAATTAAGCTAGACTGTTAAAATCCTAGCTTAATTTTCTTTCATTATTAAAATGAAAGAAAATTTCAAAGCCAGATTAGGTTGCCAGGAATTAATCTCTCCTTATGCAATACGGACAGAACACATCACTCAGAAATAAATAAAGAAATGATGTTTTTATCATTTTTTCTCTTTTCCACCCGAATTTCTCCCGATGAAATATACGAAAATCTCGTTAATCTGTTTCAATCATTTCATGGAAGAAAGTTTAGAATTTTTTCTTTTTTTTTTTCGAAGTTTAGCGTGAAACGCAATGCAACTTCGCCAACTTCTTGACACGTCTCAGTTGGCGGGTAATCGCTTTTCGTTAATTATATTGTCTCAAATGAGAAGGAATCTTTCCACTCTGAAAGCGGAGGAGAGGAGCATCCTTAACCATGACCGTTGAAGGATGAAGATGAGGGAAACATCCTCTTTGAAAGCGTTTTCCTGCTCTTCCGGTTTTTCTCCGACTCCGTTGAAATCGCTATTTCAAGAATAAAAAATATAAATGCAACGACAAAGAGAGGGAAAAAAATGAATCGTCTTAAACTATTAACTCTGTTTTGATATTTTATCGATAGTAAAAAATCTTGATAGTAAAAAAATAAAACTTCAGAGATTAAGTAATTGGATTTGTGAGCCATTTAATGATTTATAAATACCCATCATCTTTTTAGTAATTAGTAATAAAAAACTCAGAATATATTATCTTATAATTTATTGGTATATTTAAAAATTCACCTATATACAATATAAAGAATGTGTTAACTTTCTGTAAAATATTAGAATTTCGTAAAAGCCTCCTACCCTGTCTAGTGGTTAGCGTACCTGACTAAGGATGAGGAGGACCTGGGTTCGAATCTCGGATCGGGCATGGATGTACTTTCTCTTCTTCTGTGTTTCTTGTCCTTTCCTCAGATGATGGATGAATGTGGCCCGCCCTATAAACGGGTTTGCGGTGATGTAACGTGGGTAATGTCACACCACCACAAACCTGTGACTTAGACGCCACAGGTGAAAGGCCTACTCGCGAAGCGAGTGCATGGCCTTTTAGTGTCCGCTGCTTGCCTCCGGGACTTAGATCACAGGTGCCCACTGGGTAACGATAAATGAGTAGCAATTTCTGGCCTTGTTTATGCAAAGGGTTCATCACCCAAGTGCCCGTCGTTAAGAATTTTTCTTCAAATAAAGAAAAAAGTTTAGAAAGTCTGTGTTAAAGACATAACTTTGAATTCAGCGTATGAGTATTCAAAGTGATTTATGATAGACATGATGCCCTTGAAATGTCTTCTCAATTTAAATGAAATTACTGGATAAAACCTCTAAGAGGAGTGAGAAATATCTGATCATTTTCTGTTTACTAGATGGTTATAAAGGCTTTTAATCATATTGAATTCTTTTTTTAAGTAATGTTTATTTCATTAAAATAGAATTTTGATAGAATATTATATTGTCTTTGCAACCTGCATTCATGAAAGTTCAAATGAATTGTTTTAAGACAGTTGAACTGTGTAGGAGAGGTCTCCATCTTGTTGATTCTATTACTACCTTGTCACCAAGAATCATTTTTTGAAACTCCATCCATCCCTGTTATTAGTGATGATACGATAAGCATCATAAGAAATCGAATATCATCTTGATTTATTTTGTGCTGCCAATGTTGCTCATGTTAACTTTGTTTTGAAAAAGGCAAAGATTCGACATCCTTTTTCGGAATAGTATGCGCCTACAATTGACTAATATTTACTTGACATTTTATCATGGAAAAATACTCTCTAGACTCGTATATTGGGGATTCTTAACAAGTAAAATATAACAGCACCATTTTCTCAGATGCACAAGAACTTTTGTGTGCGTTCAGAAATCATATTCACATAGTTTCATTCTATAGAGAAGAATGTCATATTATTTTTTTAATCTTACCTCCAAATAGAGCTCTCCTTCTATCTCGTGATAAGCTAAATCTCTGTAAATGTTATTTTCTTGATATTCTTAATTAATAAAAATCACCACTTTTTATTTAATACTTTTATCATGTTTTAAACATTTGAGGCAGTCATCTTGATGGCTTACAAAAGTTAAAATACAAATGAATTCAACTTTTCAAGAGAATTTAATTCAAATTAACTACACCATTTGAATGAATGATATAATTAATTTTAATAATTACATTTTAATTAATATAGACATGCTAGTAAAAAAAAACAGTTTTAACCATTAAATGAATGTAACTATGAAAATAAAAGGTTCATTCTATGAATTAAATTAATATTGTACAATTCTGCAATCGGAAATGAATGCAGTATTTTAGTCACGTGATGAGTCGTTACACCCCATCATATAAAAACAAAATAATCAAATTTTAAGGTACAAATTCTATGAACTTACATTTTCTTAAACTTTCTGTTTTATTCCAATAAATTGTAAAACTTTAGTTTATAAACTTGTTCTTAAGTATTTACACGATTTTAAGCTTTAAATTTTTTAAAGCATTTGCTTTGAAAATTTAAAAACAATAATTGAATAACATTTAGTCAAAAAAAATTTTTTTGGGTTTCAATTTATTTGCTGAGTACAAATTGTCCTCAAATTAAACACTTCAGGCTTTATTATGGTTAGTCATTGAAATTTTTTAAGCCTGCCGTGTATTTAATTAAGTCTCAAAGAATTGCGAAGATTCAGAAAAAAAAAAAAATCATTGAGCTAAGAACTTATTTTCGAAAGGCCACCCGAGACTCGGTTGCTGTTCTTCTTCGATTGAGAACATCAAACAGCTGGTTCACTAAAAGCAAAACGTTGTAAAGAGCCGGCGGGATATTTACAGTAGGTTGAAGGGCTTGGATGATATCTAACTACAAAAACAATCAAACCCCCCAGCGGGGATGAGAAAAGACTTATTAAGTGGATCAGACAAGGTGGATTAAGTGCTAGGTGGGGTGTAGAGGGTAGACGGCCTTCCCCCTTTTTACCTAAGTTCGCTTTTACAGTCCTCCCGATCTCTGCTCTACCCCCTCCCTTTCTGAGCTTTCACCGAAATATGATGGATAGCGAATTAAATGATTTGAAGTCTCCGAGGGGGTGGTGAAGACACTGTCAAGAGAAGTTTGCTGAATGTTCGGCCTCTTTTGCTCCAACTTACCCTCACTGTACTTTAACCTTTGATACGAAAGTCCCGGATGTAATGCTTCATTTAAGACTGTCGTAAGAGTCCCAGACTTTTTTTTTTTTTCTTACTAACCAACTTGACATGTAGAGATTTAGATTATTTAGCTCATTTATTTATATTTTCTGACTGTAATGTCAGAAAAGTTGAAAACTGATGAGAGATTTAAAAGTATATTCAAAAACGAAGAAATAAATAACTTAAAAATATAGATTTTCAATAGTGTTCTTAGAGTTGTACTCAAAAGTCCATGGAATTTTCTTTTTCCTCTTTGTGAAAAATACTTTGTAAAAAAATGTTTTTTACATTTCATTCACTGAAAAGAAAACGATTGAATAGTAAGGTTAAACACTGCTTTCATTTACGACTTAAAGCTAATTTTGCTAATCAATGTAATCTTTTTTTTTTAATAAAGTTTAAGCTTTTGTTTTCAAGTTTGATGAATTAATTTGGTGTTTTATATATTCTGCTTAGTCAACTGACTAATAATAATTTCTGTAATATTTTTAGTCTAAGACTTGGACAATATGGTGGTTTAATTTAAGAAGGTTTAAGCATGGTCTGAACTCCATGTTTTTCTGTTCATAAATGTCTCCAAATATATCTAATGTTTTGTGTTAAATCATCGACAATATAGCATATGAGTACCATTTAAATGATATAATTATATAGTTAGTATGGGCATTTAAATCATTGTTTTATGATGAGAAATAAAGTATGTACTCTAAATAAATTCTAATATATAAAATGTTCAATTGATCTCGTTTTTCGCGTCATTCTCACATTTATATGGTGGTAATACTTCACCCAACCAAAATTCCCCTTTTTAAGGGAGCTTATTTATATTTAAAAGAATTCTAAATTCGAATATTCCTCCTTTGTTGTTGCATTAGTTGAAGAGGAGTGCTTTAGCACAAATGTCTGTAGGTCTTATCATTTGACCTTAACACAAGTTTACTAATCCACACTCCTAAATCTTATGAGTAAAAAGCTTTAGGGATTAAAAAGGTAATGTGATTAAAAAAATAGATAAGAAATGCAATTCACGAACAAAATAAGGTAATTAATGCCTTTAAATTCATCGATGTAATTAATTTTTATACCTGAATCATGACCATTTAAAACTGCACAAATGAAACAAGTTAAAGTATATGAAAATGAAAGATTAAATTTCGATTTCTTCATTAGTTTCAATTTTTATACTTTCGTATTTATATCATATTGAAGTTATACAAAAGGCTGTTGGTAATGGTCTTGAATATAGACTTCGATGTATATGGATTTCATATTATTCAAAAATATAATATTTATTCAAGTACATTTTATTTGCATATAGTATTGGACAAATATATATACCTTATTTAATTGGAGCCACGTAGGTAGACAATATCATTTTACATCAAAATTGCTTACAATTCTTTTCCATCGTCTGGTTACTGGTATTTAAAATATGTTAAAAGTTCTTATGTTAATATTAATTTATGCATCACCAGTTGAAAAAAAATTAAATTTTACCAAATATGGAGTGAAAAATTGGGAAAGATCATTTTAATAAAATAATTTTTAAGACATAAATAATTTTCGGAATACTTTACAAGACTTCAAAATCTTTCCCAAAAAAGATTACTTACATCACGTGGTATATATATAAATTTTGTTGTGTCTGGCTATTCATAATTGTCTCGATTTGAAAATCTTTTTATAAAATGGAATCATCCATTTCTTTCAATTTGGTTTTTAAAATATTCGAAATATTTCTGTTACGGAAAAAAGATTAAAACTCCACTTTTTCAATAGTAAACATTTACAAAAATCAAAATTTCAAGGATATAAATATATCATCTTCTATATTAAAATGATTTGAAATGATGAATATTATAACAAATCTAAAATACTCATTTTAAAAATGAATAAGAAATGGGGAGCACTATAGCTTTACTTAATTTCCGCTTTATTAATTAAAGAGGAAGGTAAATTTTGAAATATATTCAGTAATTATAAATATTAATTAAATATATTTATATCAATTATATAAAATATTAAAAAATTAAAATTTATTTAATTTAATTATAGTAAAGTGAATATAAAAATAACTTAATACATATAGAATTTACAAGAAAAATATAAGTTAACTGAGAAAGTTTTAGGATGTATTGGAAAAAATAAATTTTATAAATTGGCACTTTATGACCACGATTGCCTGATTGATCTGTAAGCGTTCTGGTTTTCAAAAAGTTATGGGTACTATTTCTGGTTTGTGGAAGAGGAGATCTGTCATGCCCACAAATGGTTATAAGAGCACATAAAATAGGTCATGGGTCTTAATATCTTTCCACATGTGTGGTATGTCGTATAGAGAAAGACGACAGACAGCTCAGGTATTAACTTCGTCAACAGATTTTGGTTCAATATTACAAGGCGATTAGATGTGCTTATAGGCTATTCAGTCAGAAGAAATAGACAGCTGGAAACGTTCTTCAAACAAACAAGCAAATTTTGGTAAAATCCTAGGAGAGCCAACACCATTGGTGACAAACTGAAAAAAAGCGCCAAAGTAGAACAAAATGGCGAAATAAGAATACCAGAAATAGTTAGGTTTATCATATCTAATGATCAAAGCAGGATTACCAGGACTGGCGTAATTTATCACCAACCAAAATTATTCGTGCCAAGGGTGTGGGCTCTGCTAGGATCCAACCCAAATTTTCAAACACTTTTATTAAAAATAGTTTCCTTTTTATTCAGTTAAGACAAATGATAAAAATTCCTAAAGAGAAAGTTGCCAATGATATCTATCGATGAAACCTATCTCATTATCGAAATTTTGAATGAAGATGAAAACAGAAAGAAAGAAGAACTTCATATTAAAACTGAGCAACTCTTTCAACGGAAAATTTATGACAGAAGTCAAAGTATTAAAATATGATACGATAGTTTATCTTAACAAAATCCTGTCTTCATCAAGAACAAATCACTAACTGCATGTGCCGCTACTTATCAGCCTAATCAGGCATGAATATTTTTTTTTAAAAAGACAAAAGTATGCTGGACCTCACAATTTGCTGGATTTTGCATCTCATCGAAGCACGCTCAGAGAGACCTTCGCCATCTAAAGGCCCGTGACCTACAGATAATCGCTGGCGATCGCCTATATTTACACTTTTATGCAATAAATAAAGCTCTCTGTGTTCGAAAGCAATCCAGGCACTGATGAGTGATGAAAGTCAGAGGAAGAGAGATTGAGGTTTATCAATAGTCGCCTGATTCAGTCTCGTTTGATGGATTGAATCATTTAGAGCTCTTCACTTCAATAACAAGACTTTCATTTAGTTCTTGAATCAAACGATAACAAATATTGGTACTGTACCATTATATCCACGCAATTGATTATCGAAGCGATTGCTAAGCAGTTTCCGTCAGAAATAAATTTAGGCGTTTAAATTAGTTTTGTCAATAAATGATAATTAATTAGTTTATAAAATCTAAATAAAATGTTTGTATTATTTTTTTAGTAGTTTCTTAAAATGAAAACCTTTTTAAGCAATACACGACGCAAATATTTACGTTAGTAATTGCGAATTTTTTCTTTCCCGTTATGATGATTTAAATTAATGCATCATTTTATTTTCAAGAAACATTTTTTCCGATTATAGTTTAAACAAGAAGAATCATGACAGCAAAAATGTTTATGTAAATTTATTGCTTCAATTATAATTATAAAGCAATTAAGAACTCAAAAAGCAAGTTTTTTTTTAATATTATGAATTGGTTAGCAATACTTTAGGGTGCTCCTTTGATTCTCGCCAAGTTCTGATCGCAATTGATCGCCAAGCTGTGCAAAACCGAATCGTGTTCTGATTGGTTTAGATCTAATGGAGGCTCTGATTGGTTTATCGTTTATAGAATTTTGCGTTATTTTTAAATATTCATCCATACCTGTTAGCACTGTACTCGGCGCGAACTGGAATGGCGCCAAAAAACTTCGCCAAAGGGCACCCTAATGTATAGTTTTACCTATGAATTCTCTAAAATAATGAATTTTATTGCTTGAAAATAATGTTGTGCCAAATACCTGTCTGCATGGTACTTATTACTATGCCAGCTTTAAAAACTGTAATACATTAATATCAGATAACTATGAAAGTGGTTATTAATATTGCACGTTTTAATATCATAAAAATAAGAACACCTAACTTGAATTTTGTCTGAATATTGTAGGTATAGTATTCTGATTTATATTAAGTGCGTATAAATTTAGATAATGAAAATATAAGGAAGTGATCAAATCAATATATAATTGATTAGTATAAATTTGTCCATTCTTCTTTCTCTCACAGCGAATTTGAAATTCCTTAATATCATTCCAGGAAAACTCTTAATACCGTAAATATTTAAATGACAAAAAAAAAAAAAAAAAAAAAAAAAAAAAAAAAAAAAAATTTTAAA
>JAPDSC010039616.1:14582-26373 GCA_026290005.1 Latrodectus geometricus
TATATATATATATATATATATATATATATATATATATATATATATAGTAATAAAGAAATTATTAAAAAAGATTTTGGATTACCTTTATAAACATATGTAAATTTTGTAATAATAAAAAATTTGTGTTATGCTTATTACTCAAATATAATAATTGTACATGATTTTTCTAAAGCATATCAAAAAAAATCACCAGTTATTAATTTTTTTTTTACTTTTGATTCATCAACTACAACGAGAGATTGTCAAAACATGTCCCAAAAGTTCCTTTATCATTTTCCACTTACAAGTGTCAAAAAATGTTAGTAACTAAAATAATAACAAACAGAAAATCATTATTCTCCGTGTCTGTTCTTCCTTAAAGGAAGTAGAAAATAATTAAATAAATAAATTTTGTTGAAAAGCGTTCTCACAGTCAAGAGAACCAGCGATAACCTTTTACTTCTAAGCAAACATTTCCTTCGAAAAAATATTGGATGAATCACCCCACCGGGATTTAAGTCGAGCAATTAGATGTTGGGAAAATCAACAGACATTTAAAAAGAAAAAAAAAGTGACACATCCTCCTCTTTCACATTCATCTCCTCAAAATCTCGTCTGTTTCTCTTCAAACGATTTTCTTCGACCGAACTTTGAAGAATATCGTCTGCTGTCAATTGCGAGCCCAATTAACGCTTGACTTACGACCTATCGCAGTGAGATACGACCACCACGTGACCGAGAGTGGAATGCTGGTATTGTTTTATTCTTTATTTTCTTCTTTAATCGATGCTTAATTACGGCTATCTTATCGATTGTTACGTCCGGGCGGAAAACACAAACGCCATGCACAAGAGCTTTTACTATAAAAGAGCTTTAATTATAAACATATTCTCTCGTCAAAAGAGATTTTTTCCAAGAAGAAAAAAAATAATTAATGAGTTATTAATCGTGATTAGACAATGTTGAGCTCGTTTAATCTCACTTGATAGAAAATTATTGAGTAGATAAAGATGAAATAATTAATTGTATAGACTGCGTGTAGTCCAAATGTTCACAAGACGGATAACATGTCGCCAACCTGATATGCTGAGAGTTAAGACATCTTGTTCTGAACCCTTGAATGGTGCAATAACACGGACTCAGTGAAATTAGGATAGATTGATGAATAACTAGACAGGATGTTTAAATTGATTCTTTTCGAAGCTTAATTTCTATAAGGAAAATCTTGTGTTTTAGAATTCAAATGAAGTTTCGTGACTGTAATAACTCTTAATAAAGGAAGTGAGTGCAGAATTTGAACTGAAAAGAAGATAGTCAAGAATAAAATAATATTAACGATGATAACATCTGGCACATCCATCTGATATAGAATATTGATGGAAGAAAATTGTATATTGCAGACATTTAATTTCTAAGACAATAATTACCACAATATTAAGACTAAATAAAAATATTGCGAGAAAAAAAATGCAATTTCTTAAAAATATGGTGCAAAATATCCAAATTTGTGTAAGCTTTTTAATTAGGAATATATAAGTATTCCTGTGAGTCGATTGACAAAATTTTTCTTGCAAAAAGTGAATCCACCGGATAAGTTATGTATAAACACTTTTTTTTAATTCATAACATTTAGCTTCTTTTATGTTTTACAAATTTTAATAAATACCTTATTTAAAAGTTGTATATTTATTTGAGTGGGAGCATATTTTTGGAATTTGTCTAAATTGAATTACATAATTGGTTTTGAATATGTTGTAATATCATCGTATGTTTTGAGTTGAATACAATCATGTCTTTCAGATATTCTAATTTCAACACTTAGTTTTAAAGGATAAAAATACAATATGTACTTTAACTTAATTATCAAAATTAAGTTAATTGAGATAAGGATAAATATATAGAACATAATAGCAGTATTGAATCAGTCACTGAGCGTTATATCTGATGTTAAATGGAATTTTCTAAATGTGAAAATCTTTAACACCAGATTGAGGCTCTGGTGTTAACATTGTTAATAACTCCAGTTATTAACAATGAAAACACCAGATAACACCAATAACACAGTTAATAACACCAGAAGGAGGCTCTGGTAGTTTCCTTGTTAATAACTAATAAGTTTCATTATCAGTCAAAAAGTTGATATCATTCAGTTTCGTTTTCTTGATATCATTCCTTTTAATATAGCAGCTCAAAACTAAATGATATTTTCAGTCCAGAATGCATTCACACATTTGCCTGAATATTGTATCATTTTAAGACTACCTGAAGCATTAAATAAGCAACATCTTCTATTATTGTAGGAGAATTAAAAGGCATAAAGTTATGTGACTCAGAATAAGTAAATTTTTTTTTTTCGAGGATAGAAAAATAATTCTGAGTTTTGATATTGACATTATATAAGATCAGTATATTTCTATTATGCATATCAGCCAATATTCCGTTAAGAATATTGGCCAATATTGCAATTACAATCGATTAAATATTATAAAATATAATGCCACATCATACCTTACTTGTTAACTCTTATTTATAAATGATTGTGAATAATTAGTGTATATTTAGAGCGATTATAAAGAAAACTATTAAATTTATCCGATTTTCTAACAATATATTCTAAGTTAACTTTGTTTTATCGAGGCAATTAATTTGTACTGCAAATTTTCATGAGTGCACATACACATGTACTGAAATATTTCTTTATAGATCATGCAAAATTTTTATTTTTTTATCATTCAGTAAGTGTGTTTTTCGTATTTATGCTCATAAATACAGAAAATCTACTTATTCAGTGGAAAACTAAATCTGATAATGATTTGTTTGGTGAAGATATCACATTCTATAATATACTGCATAAAATATAAATGATAAGATCGAAATGAGTAGAAAAAAATAAAGAAAAAGAAATTTTATTAAAATATATTAAAATAATATATTATGATACCTAAATCACAATTAATAATCATATTATGATTTAATGTGACTTCGTAAAATTTTAATTTAATTATTTTGTTTCTTTTCAGCTATTCATATCTATCAATCTGTTCAGGTTTTCATACATTTTATTAGCAACAATTTATATATTTAACAAGAATGTAATAATTATAAAATGTAATGTGATATATTTTCATTGCATAAAATCCATGTTTAATTTCTGTAAATTAAAAAAAAAGCATCTTTCTAATCTGTTTTAAGCCAAAATATTGATAAGTTCCACTTGACTTAAATATCCTTATTATTTTATTGCAACAAAATACAATAAAAAGTTCATATATATATATATATATATATTATAATGTGACACAATAATTAGGTTTTAATATTATAATACGTTTGCTAATTATATGTTGGCTACCGTACCATAAACATTTAACTTTCAAGTTTTAATTAATTATTAATTAGCTCATAAAAATATTATGATACCGGAAAATTAATAAAATATTTAATTGAAGGGCAATTCATTTCTAGATGAAATGTAAATAGTCCAGAAAGTGGACAATTTATGCTCCGACCTCAAAAATGAAATCAAATCCGACTTGAGCGGAAAGCTTATTTAAATATCAACTACTTCCAATTTAAGTTTGTCAGTTTCCCACGAATTTTCGGGCAAAAGCAGATCATTTAACTGCGTGCCATGTCGGTAAGGCGATCGGCCATTCCATTCATTTTCAATGTTATATCGAATTTCTCGTGGATTCAAATTTCAACCAATAGGCGGAAAAGCTTCACTCATCCATCAACTTTTAGCCAAATAATGAGTCCAACATCCTTCTGCTTTAGAAATCTTCGATTGTTTGGCAATTTTTTTTTTTCTCTTTTAGTAGCTTAAAGTTTTCTTGCGAAGAATTCACGATTCAGCATATTAGATTTTCTATTTTGTATGTAATTAGACATCAAGATTATTATCGATTGTGGAAAACTTATTGTTGTTCTAAAAAAGTAAGTGTCCATGGCTAAGTTCAAACGGTCAAAATTTTAAGCGGTCAAGTCAATTTTATTTGATTAATGGTAGATGTTAAATATGTAAGTAAAAACAGCATAAATGCAACTAATAAAAATTTCGAGATACTTCAATTACTATCTCGTATGCATGATTTGGTAAAATTTACTAAATGCACAAATAACTTTTCAAAAATATTTATTTGTACTAATCATTATTGGAATCCCGATGACGTCGTTTTACACTCATAACGCACAGGCCCAAGGTTCTATACTCGACCTGAGAAAGGTCGACTCAGATTTTCATTCCTTCAATGGGTCGATAAAAGTAAGTACGAAACACGCTTTACGCTTTAGGAACTAAACGCTGGGGGTTCTCGTTAGACTGACCACCTAACCGGAATATAAGTTTAGCACCCTATAGCCCTCGGTCAAGAAAACAGATATAGGCACTGTAAGCCTTGGGCTGTCATGCCACAGAGTTTAATTTAGTTTAGTTTTTCTAACCGTTATTATGATCCTTCAAAAATGATCACATAGTTTTAGCCTCGTATGGTTAGATAGGAACCCGGTAACCGAATGGTACAGTACTGGATCCTATCTCTCATCTTTTATGTACGTATGTATGGTTAGATAGTATATAGATAGTATACTAGACTTTTGAACTTAATGAAATTTGCTATGTAACACCGCTTAGACAACTTTTCTAATATAGTGGAGGATACTTTATCATCGCAAGTGGAAAAAAATAAGGAAAAACTCTACTAAATAGCAATATTTTCACTTAATAGATACGCAATTCATATTTCCTTTCAATTCAACAGAGGTGAAAAAATCTTAATAATTTGCATATAAGAATGATGAAACTTTACCACAAAAATATGATTTGCAAAATCTTGTAAATTTTTATAAATTTCTTTCCATTAGCGTATTTTAAATCCATTCAAAATGTCCTTAAAAGGATTTAATTCTGAAAACTTGTGTTGTTTTGTAATCCCATTGCCATTATGCATTTTAAGAAATTTATTAAATTGACCGCGTAATGACAAAATTTGTATTTGAATTTGCACGTAAAATATAATGTATATTAATTTTTTCTTATACAGAAATCTTTGTAATTGCATATATTTAATAAAGTGAAAAAAAATTATTATTTATGCACATTTCAAACACAAATTCAAGTATATCAATAAAGTTTTATTTTGAATCACAATTTTCATCAAAACCATTTATACTTTATTAGAAATTCCTTGCTTTATTTCCAATTCATTAATAAATGAGTTCCAAAATTAATATCAGTTCAGATATGATCTTTTAGAACATGTATTTAGAATACTTATAGTGATAAGTATCCTAAATACATGTTCCAAAAGATTTAAGAGTATTACCACGTGCCTATTTAATGACGCTGGCGTAAGGGTAAAACTTGCCAGATTCCTCTTTCGAATCCGGAAATTTCGAATAAAATATTCAAATGGTGCTTGTTTAGTCTTATGCGAGGATTGGTCTTCACGTACGCTATTGCCTCTTATAACAAACAAGCACTTTCCCATGTTAAAGCAAGGACACGGGCAGAGCTGGATCGTAAACCAGCTTTCCTCAGCACAATTTCCTATTACATCCTAATTCATAATCCAACCGTGTCCTTTTCGAATGATTGCCGCGAAAGGTCTTGGTCCACATTTATGACAACAATAAACGTTGCTGTAGCAAATGCTGGGTATTAGCGCCATTTGCGCCTTCTTGCTCCGATGGAGATCGATGAGGGCAAACAGCTAAATGTGCAGAGGTGGGGGGTTGACGAATAATTACCACTACGTTATTAACAGCGTCGTATTTCGGGACTAGTATTAAGTATTAGGCCGGAGCTTGTTGCATGATTGAATATACGGCTGGAGCATGTTAAGATCCCCTTGAAAGTTCAAAAGCCGAAGAGGTATCATTTATTTAATGCCCCTTTGGAATGGTTAGAAAGATATTAATTGAGATGGAAATTGTGAAATTCGATTTTCCAGGAAAAGGGAGCAGGAATAGGAATTGCAAACTCCTGCAACATGTTGCTAGTTTGTTGCGGAAAATCCAAAAGATTTAGGAACCTGTATTTGCGTACTTTAATTATTTTCTCAATATCAATTAATTGAGTTTTTATTTTAAAAGCTAACTTATTTAAGATATCTTCTTCGAATAAAATTTCATGTCTAAATATTTTTACATAAGCAAATCTTTCATTTTTATTTATATATTAAAAACTTAAAAATTGCGGAATATTTTAATTTTAAAAGTTTAATCTCAGTATTTCTTTGCACTTAGAGCAAATGAAAGTTCTTGAAATAAAACTAAACACTTACGTTTTATCTATATAAAAGATAATTTTTGGGGCACTTAACCGTTTGAGTGCTGAAGAGTTTTCTTATATATGTGCTAAAAGTGTGGAATGAAATGCGTAGTAATTTAATTAACAAAACAAGCGAAGCGCGATAGCCCTTCACCATACTCAAATAGTTAATATTATTGCAAGAAATTATATATACTTATTATTCAATAAATATAATGCTATTTTCTATTGACCATTAAATCATAGTATATTTTTCATTAAAATTACGTAACATTTTAGAATTACAAATGCAGTTTTCATCATACCATGCATGAATTTTTTTTTATTATGTTATTTTATTATTTATCAATTTGGATTGCTGCATTTCTTTTTTATTTATTATTTTCAGAAAAATTTCTTTGTATTTTTTATGCCAAAAATATATTTTCATTAAAAAAAGTAACCGCTCAAATACAAATGTGATCTTTAGAAAATATGGCCCATAATTACATGCATATTATGGCATTTTGAGAGTAATTTTAAATATCAGATTAGAGTATGACTGGTAAAAATATACAGCTTTAATGCAACATAAATATCAAATGCAGAACTCAAAGTCCATTGAATTAAGTAGATGTTTAATGAATTTTTGATTGAGATCAGATATTCATTCACTGAATAAACATCAAGTTTGTATACTTGTACCGATATTGGGATTGTTGAACGTCCAACAACTAAGTATATGAAATATATATAGTTCTTAGGAATTTCGTCATAAGCCTTTTAATTCTTTTTATAAGTTTTCTAATAATTCTCCAAAATAATTCCTAAGAAGAATATTTCTGTTATAAAACAAATTAGATATTTACTTATTATCCCACACACTATTTCTTCTGAAAAAATATGTCGCTAAATGTTCCAGTATAGTGAGCACCTCAGCAATTTCATAACTTTACGATTTATATTTTTGATATTTAATGTCAGCGTCTTTTTAAATTTCTAATTAAATTTTCTGTCAACTTGCTCTTATAGAAATTAGAATATGATTTGTAAAAATTTTTTGTTTATTTCTTTCAATGAAAATATAATTCACTTACTCTGTTTTTATTAGCCATATTTTGAAAAGCAAATTTTTAAATTTGAAGCATTTTAAGGCATGTTTTTCAGTAAAAAGGATTTACACTTAAGAATAAAAAAATATTATAAGCTTGCATTTATCTTAAATCTTATTGAATCTACTCATCAGAAAATATATATATTTCTGTAACTCATTTATAGAACTTTAAATAAAATGAAATTTATATAATTTCTTAAAAGTTATACTTATTTTTATTTTCAAAATTAAATAAATTCAATTGTAATGTTACAATTAAGAAGATTTACGTTTTTAAAAAATGTTTATCAAGAGATATTTTGTGTTAATTATAAGATAAACTAAATTAAAATCAGGGGCACAATAGTTCACATGGGTCTAAGGCTTACTATGCCCATATCTGTTTTCTTGACCAAAGACCCTGTGGTATAAAGCATATGTGGTTAGGTGGTCAGCCTAAAGCGAAAGCTCCGGTGACTAATTCACAATCATGTTTGATGATACTCATATTTATTGATCTACTGTTAATTATATTTCACCATAAAAATTATTAACACGCATAATAAAAGAATGAATTAATTAACTTTATTAAACTGAGATTTTTTAAAAATTTATTCCCACAGTTTTTGAATACATATACTGCTAATTACATTAATCAAAAACTGCGTTTTCCTTAAGAGTAATCTAATTTGCATAAAACATGAAATAATTTTTGTCTAGCTTTGAAGTAATTTCATATTAAAATAAAAAAAAGTTATCTTTTCATTTGATATTTATAATTTATGTTACCGATAAATGAAAGTTACATATTTAAGAATTCATTTAAATGTTCACGTCTTGGAAGATTTCTTTTGTTTCGTTACCTTTTAATACATATTTAATCACCACTAAATAAAGAGGAGAAATTAAATGAAAAATGCATTAATTAATAAGACATTAGAATGTAATTATGCGGCACATTCATCGCTTCATTTGCATAAATAATTAGAAAAGAAAGATTACTTTCAGTATTTGTATGAGTTTTATTACAGGATCATTCATTAATGATTCACTCATTCTTGATACATGTCTGGGAATTTTTATAAATTCTTAAGATATTTTTATTTATTTAAGAAGACTGCCAAAAAGAATTTTAAATAGAAAATTCTTATTAATTATTCATGATAGTAAAATTTATTCATAAATAAATTAAAACTTGCATGTCCAAAATATAATGGAACCAACTTGAAATTTAAAAATGCATGTAATCTACATTGCTACATTTTTTTCAATATAAATATAAAAATATTAGATATTGTTCATTGCAAAATATTTTTATAAACCAATTTTCAGTAAAATTCTGTTTATAAGGATTCGAAGCAGTTATCGATAAATTAATAGCTCAAAACTGTTAAAAGTGAACCACTGTTAATGTATACAAAAGATTTTCACAGATAATGAGCCGTACTTAAATATTGTATAAGGGAGAAAACAAGGAAAATTTTCAAAGGTTTACATTGAGATATTCATCGAGTATTGAGATATGCATGTATTACATATCAGATTTACATTGAGTATGAAAGAAAAAACATTGCTTTCATTTCCGGTTGTTCAGTAGGGGCTGGAATCGAGCCTGAGACTTGTTCAGTCATTCAAGAAGGGTGCAATCCTACCATTTACAGCAACAAATGTATGTAATGAATTATGTGAGAAAATCAAAATTGTGCTAAGAAGCTAAGTAATTTCAATCTAGAGATATGGTCTTGAATTTCCTTTTTTTTCCAGCAAAGTACCTTATGTATAACACAGTTATCATAAATGTTCTACCTCAAAATTACTCTTTGTTATTCTTTGTATTAGATAGTGGTGCTTTAGATTGAAGACGTCCAAATTCAATCCTCTTGCATAAATTAATCTTCAAATCGAAATCGTAGTAAAATGAATCCAGAAAATTATATATAATATTACCAAATAAAATAGAATCTGTTTTATATTTTAATGTAACAAGAGCATAAAGTGGCACTTTTTCAAATTTAAACAAGTTTTATAATGTCCAACCAAAAAGAGTTTGAAATATACTAAGCAAATTAATTCATGTAAAATTTACAATTCACTTTAAATAGAAAACATACACGGTTTTCAAATCAAAAGTTCTCTAAGCTTCAATTGATTTTACTTTAATTGAACTAATCTAACACAAATCTTTCAGCGACCATGGAAATATTACCTATCAGATTCTACACAAAGTTCTATATATAATTTCAAATAAATTTATGCAATCAAGTTCGAGAAAAACAGTGTTTGTAGCATAACAATAACATTTGATAAACATGTGTGTGCTAATTGCGAAAGATATTCAAGAAGTCCAGATTTGACATACTGGTGATTATAATTTCTATTCTTATTGAATACGCTAGGGTAAAAATGAAGCAAAATGGTAAAAATTATCAGTCCAGATAAATAATAAGTTTTTCAAGAACAATCGAGGAATTGTCCTCATCAAGAGTAATGCTAGAAATTTATTAAACATGGTCATCAAACAAATACACACAAAATCATATACTATTCTTTAGAAAGACAAAAAAGAAAAAAGAAACATATTTAAGTGGCTTTTGATGAAAACTTAGATGTGACTTTCCTGTGTATTTTATCCAAAATTTTTAGGTACATAATTTTGAAATTTTTAATGACATTTTAATAATCATATTAGATTTGAAATCAAATGTTTATGTGTTTATTTGATTTTAATTTACCTAATTATTTGGTTTAATTTTTTCAAATAAGTAAGATTACCTTTTTTATATGATTTTTTCATGTGACATAGTGCTTATGCTTAACACAAGAACAGAATCGAAATAAGTTTGAATTGTAAACCACTTTGTGAGATGCCAATCTTGATTATTTGATTTTAGTACTGGTGCTTCCACAATTTTGATTTGTAATAGTTAAAGTTAGTGAGCGAAGTTACAATACATTTTACTGGCTTTTCTTGTTTTCCTACAATGCATGAAAACTGCCAGTTTTCATTTTCTGTGAAATAATCTTATCATGGAAGAACATCACAAATACTTCAACGATTATTTGAAGTATTTTTTCATTCCTTAAAGTTTATTCACGAAACCAAGCTCAAATAAAGATTTGAAATGTGTTGGCCATTATCATGTAATTTTAAGCAAAAATGTGATCACATCACTTCTTTTTTTCAAAAAAAATATAATTCACTGATAAATATCCTGAATTACTCGCTTTACTATAATTATATGCGTAATATGTCATGCAGAGTTTTAAAATTATTTCTTAAAATAAATTGAATATTTTTCTATTTTACAACAGTTACTATCTGGGTCATTTTACTACCTTAGAAAAAGAAATATTTTTCGATCTTTAATATTTGGGAATTAAAATATTTTATTTTTTGAGAAATATGCTTGAGTAATTTTTTAAAGAGTTAGATCATTACAATTTTTAATGCTTTTTTTAATGCTAAAAAATATTAACTTTTAATAATTCATAAAATTAAAGATAGAAGAATGATAATGTTTCTCGTAAATCTTTCAAGTGCCGGTAAAGTTTCCTTATGCACCATGTTGATCACACGTGAAAAAAATTCATCATTATTCGTCCAGATAATAAATTTTGGCTACCAAATAAAAACAGTAGCTAGATATATTATTTTTTTCCATCAAACTCTATAATATGTTAAATCGATTGTATTATAGCTACCATTTATATCGATGATTTAAATAACCGTTCTCTTAATATGAGCACTTAACTTTGTAGGTCTTTTATGGAATTCGCTTTTTAAATTCTTCATTTTTATATACCTCCTCTTAACCTTTCTAGTTTATTAAAATGAAAAGGGAAAGGTTTAATTCATTATAAAGATAATTGCTTTTTCTTCCACTGTAAAAAAAAAAGAGATAATAATGACTTTGAGTGGACGTAAAAATAAAAAAAGTGGATAAAGACAGGGTAGATGGGCTTTGTCGTTCAGGCTGAATAATTTTATAGCCTAGGCATCTGCTCCCATAAACCCGCTCGCTTATCTGATTTTAGTAACATGATAGTTTTGGCATCTTCCCCTATCGATAAAGAAAAGGGACTTTTGTAAACAAAGGCATACTTTTAGATGCATTTACGGGTTTTTTCCCTCCTGTAAGGACATAGAAATCGAGGGAAAGAAAACATATAGATAACAATTTAATGAAAAGAGGATACTATTTCGTGTAAAACACTCTTCCTGCTTATATTTCTTAATTTTATTACATAGTAATTTTGAGTGAAAAGTACTACATCCAACTGCAAAATAATATAACGATACAATGTTAATATCCCTTTTTACTTTACTGATAAATGTTCAAGTTTACAATAGGAAATTTTACGACATTTTCTAAGTATAACTGTGCTGACATTTTTTATCTTCAACAATACGTAGTTTGCAAATAATTGCTGTCAACTTTTTTTAAAAATGACAAATGTTTACAGCAATT
>JAPDSC010039617.1:0-11728 GCA_026290005.1 Latrodectus geometricus
TTTCATGTTAGACAGTTTTAGTTACTTTTCAAGTTAGGCAGTTCATGCTAGACAATGAAAAATTTTAATTCCATAAAGAAACATTCTAAAATATTCTTTTTATCATACTCTGTTTAAACTTTAGAAAATTAAAAATATACATTTGTAAATAAAACTTTCGTCTGCATCGAAAATATATATTCAAAATAAACCCTTTAAGACATATTTAAAAGATTTTCTCAATTATTCTAAATATGTATAATAATATAAACAAATTCTAATGTAAAATGGTAGATTATTTTATAATTTCTCTATTTATTTGATTAATTTACATATCATTTAGTTGTAAGGAAATATATCTCATAAAACAGTAAACACATAAAAATATTTCATTATTAATTTGAATTACCAAACAAATCATAATAAGAAGGCAAAATTAATTTATATTTTTAGAAAATATATTTTTAGGTTGGAGTCACTCTTTTGCTTTACAAAAATCATTTATAGGGTGAATGTTCAAGAATTTTGGGAAAATTGCAAGGTGACTATTGATTAATATTTTTAGATACATATATTTATAGATTTTTAAATTTGATATCATTGATGTTCTATACTTCAAAAAAAAATTGTTCCTTTTGAAAGACTGATTAATTCCAGTTTACAAAATTTCAGTTTTTTATAATTGTTTTTTTAGAAAAATATCTGAAAAAGTTTTCATGTGATAGATAAGTTAAATAGAGAAAATTTCAACCGATTATTTTATCACTTTTTTAAATATAACAATACATTTAATGTATAGTTCATTAATTAAATGTTTTCATGAAAAAATAATAAGCTTCTGATTTGTGACTAACACCTAATTGAATTTACAAAATAATGGATTTTTAAATTGGAAAACAGATTATTAAGGTTATGTGCAAATACGTCTAAGAAAGCTTTTAGATAAATTAAAAGAAATACATTTGTGCGTTACTTGTATATGTGTTCCAATTGAAATTCAAATTAATATTTTGAGAAATACACAAATTATACTGCAATTCTTTTCTGTTTTAAATAGCCCATTAATAGTTACACACTTAATATGTTCGACTACTATTAAGTAGACATTGAGATATTGAACTTTTAGACCAGCTTCAAATGTAAATAGGCTGCTGAAATTTAATTATTTATTTTACATACTTTAAAGCATCAGTGTTTAATTTCAAATAGGAAGTTGAAATTCAATTTTTTTAGCTAATATGATTGCATAAACATTCGATACAAATCTTATGTATATATTTAATTTTTTATTTTTTAAGTATTATTCTGAGAAAAAATAACCGGGTGAGTGCTTACAGTGATATGTGTTAATTCTTTTTTTAAATAACAAAAACACACAAGGATAAAAATATTATATATTTTCGAATACTAATTTGATTTCTTCATTTAAAGAAGAAAAACTAAATGAATTTTACCATCTTTAATTGTATTGATATATTTCGTAATTTATAAATTTTTACATAATTTCAGTTAAATTATATTTCATACAAAAGTACTTATGAAATAATAATTAAACTACGTGTATAATACTTATTTGGCATATGGAAATTCAAACAAACTTGAATGAACACAAACTTCTTAAAAATTTATTTTAAATAAGAAATTTTACTCAAAAATGCAATTTTTTCTTCCTAAGTAGAAGCTATTTAATTATAAATCAAAACCCATGTAAAATTAACTACCAACAGTAGCATTAAGTTATTATATTTTACTGTAAATAAACTTATCACTTCTTTTTAAATTTTAAAATTCAATCAAAAAAGCTAATGATTACTTGTATTTCTAGATCAGAATTATCACAGAAATAAATGTAAAATTCACGTATTGTTATTTTCTTATCTTATCCAATAATGTATCTTCCACTCTTATATAAAATCCAGTAGTTTTTAAATCGAAATGTATTTTGCGATCTTTTTTACCAATGGTAATATTTACCATTTGAATCAGTGATGCAAACATTAACGAAGTTAGCTTCAAAATAGGAAAGTAATCAAGATTCAGTTAGTCGTCTCAATATTCTTAAATATATAATATTATATTCAAAGATAAATCCACTATACTAAATGTTTTGGAACAAAATAAAAAAAATACACTTTTACATATTTTTAAATACTTGTCATTATAAGTATTCCTATCACTTATAATAATTTGAATGGAAACGTAGTTTTATATATTATTAGTATAATATTAAAAGTGGTAAAAGAACATATAATTTATATCTTTTTAACAATGATGTAAAATAAAACTTAAGCAATGATCTTAATTCTAGAATCTCCTTTTTACCTCTGGGAAAATAGCTTGAGGTTTTGAATATAATTCTCAGGTGTCTTAGAAATCTTAAAAAAAATTAATTAAAGATAACGATTTTTAAATAAAGACAACCACAAAATATTGATATCAAGCAGTTATTTCATTATCAGGAGTACTTTTAATTCTTTCTAGATAAATTTATGAACATTTCTTTTCTATAAATGATTTCTTTTTCTTGCATTCATTAAAATGAATTTATTGTTCTTAGTGTAATAAATGCAAGCATCAAATAATTAAATTTAGAAAACCTGATTTATTCTTTTAAATTTCACTTACCCTTCATAAAAATGTAAGCATTTATTGAAGCATGTTTTACTCTCCTAAAATACTGAATAAGAAAATAATTGTCCCTGAAATTACAGAAAAGAGTTTATTGTTCTAATCCTTTACATTAGAAACGTAATGGCGTCAATAAAAAGATGCAAATTGAAAAGTAGCTGTTAATTTGATATCCTTAGAAATTGCGCATCTTTTTCAAAATATTTATTTAGACAGACAAAAGAACATTTTTTTTTCTATTTATGTATTTAAGCAATTAAAGTATATACAATTTTTTTCAGATCACATTGTTGAAATCTCTGTAAGATTATAAACATATCAAAAAGCTAAGTATGAAAGTAAAATAATAATGCTATTCCCGCTAAATTCATCAAATCTACTACTCAAAGGAATTAATGTGTGTTAAATAATATTTAATTTTTTATGTTCATTTTAATAGCGACAATGGAATTAAATATTGATAAATAATTTTATTAATATTTTAATTAATTTATCTCATTAATAACTTTATTTATCAAAATATTTCATTACTTTTATCTTTAATTTCTAAATATGAAAGATATTTTGGACATTAAAATATTTAAAAAATTTTTAAAACAATTTGCATCGTAGAGTAATTATTGTGAGCTTATTGAATCAATATATTTTTGTTGTTATAAGAAGGATAAATTATTCATTTAAACTTTTTGTAATTCTTCATAATAATCATGATAACTACTTTGAATAGTAATTACTTTGAATTTTTAAATAGTAAATATTATAGTCAGCTGAGTGAGATTATCACTGGCTGATCTCTTTGTTTTCCTAAAGTTTAAAATTTATTGTTTGAATGATGAAGAAACCAAGATTAATTCGTTTATAATAATTTATTTTTTCATTTTCTTTGTAAAATATACTCAAAATATGAAATTAAATTGTATTAAAATATATAAGTATAGTTTTCTCCTATTGATGATAATATTTTTTACAAAAAGTTTCACAACATTTTCAAAAATGTTTACTCAATAGCAATTTTTTCAACAGGAATTTGTATCAAATAAATACAAACATACGAATGGAATCAATGAATATTTTAAGCGTTGGAAACTTATTCACAAAAGAGCTGGCGCAGCTTGTCCTTATTTGGACCTTGCGCCATTAAAACCAACCAACCAACCAAAAGAGCATAATATATTGTAGATTATATTGCTAAGTTATGGGAAAAAGGTAACAACAAATTTGTAAGCTAAGCAGAGTTTTGAAAGATGATAGATAATTTGGCGTCCTATATGGGAAAAAGATAAATATCAATCGACAATTTCAATTACAAATGGATATGAATTCAATGTAAGAGTTATTTAGCCCTGAAATGATGGGTAATTTGGTACACAATTTGTTACAGTCATCCGGAATAATATGATTGTATTAGATATAACTGTGCATGCTGAACGAGTTTATTTCACGACTGCATTTTTGTTTAAATTATTTTATATTAATTTAATTGTTTTAGGGATCATACATGTAGTTCATATGAACGGATTAGTTGTATTAGTTTATTAACATCAGTATTTCTTTGCCCTCCAATTCAGACAACTGAAAAATATTGGTAAATTTTCATGTAATGTTCTTACAGTCACCGATGCCTCAAATCTGCATCCTTATAACTTTTGGCTTTAAAATTACTTGAACAGCTATGTCTATGAAGATGTAGCTAAAATTACTCTTGAAAATATTAGCAGATTACGTGACTATCATACCTAAGCTTAAAAATTCAAAAAAAAATTTTATATGAATATTTCTAAAAGGGTCTTAAAATGTTAATTCAATTTTGAATAAATCTGAAAATATTAACTCACCATGGTGTGCTGAATTTGTTCTCTTTATTTGTAAATTCTCATTAACTTAATTTCGATAATTTTGATTTCTTGTTTAATTTTTAACATATAGATATTAAGAAAGATTATTACAAATGATTAATATTTTAAATATTATTAAAAAGTATAACTTTAATAATTTTCACATTATTAGACATTGATTCCTAAATATTTAATTTTAGTATGAAAACTCATAATTTGTTTTTTAATCAAATCAAATTCTCAAGATTCATGCTACTTTAACTTATTTTTAAAATTAATTTTTATCCAATAATTATTTTTACTAGCAATTTCACTATTAAATGCTCACCTTTCCAAATTTTAATTATTAATTTCTTCAAGGACTTTTAATTAATTTTGTATTAAATTATAGAAAAAACTTTTTATTTAAGTTGATAAGATTAACAAAATTGAGTAGATGATCTCTAAAATGTAATTAAAGTGATTTTGAAAGTAAATTTAAAATGTTTGATAAAAATTTATTCAACAACCATGCTTTAAAAAACTAAAAGTTAACACATTACAAAAATGTACTTAAATGCACTCATAACATATTATGTTCAATAAGAACGTACATTTTATTTTATTTTAGAGAACAAAATAATCTAGCTTTTGAGCTTTATAAATTTGGCATATATCATTTCGAAGTGAGATCTTGAACTGTTCCAATTGGTTATTTTGAGTTGGTTTTATCCATCACTTACATACATACTAGATACGATCATTTACATAACATATTTGAGATTTGGAACTATCTAAAAGAAGACTTTACAAATCTTAACATTTGTTGATAACTTAATTGATAGATTCAGAAAACTTGTAGCAGAGACTTTCAATTTATTAGGTTGGTAAATTAGTTTTTAAAATAAATGAAGATGAAACAAAATCTATGGAGACTTCACACAATACACCTATTCCCCAGCCATTTAAAGGGAAAAACAACACCATCAAAACAGTATCCCAGTTCTTAAAAGTATCATTACCACTCAATAATTTGCCTGTAAAGAAAAACAACCATGTCAAATAAATGCTTGACTTGTGAGTTAAGAAAGCAAAAATTAACATCTATAAAGCACCAATTCAACTAAACTTGCTTAATGGGAATGAATGGTGAGCAATTACTATAAATTACATGGATAAATTATTTACCTTTGAATGTAAAATTTTAAGAAAAGTTTTTGGAGTAGTCCAAGTGAATAATAACTGAAGATTCTTGTTTAATTTTAAAATTTATCAAAAGTGCAAGCAACTCGATATTTTTAAAGTTATAAAATGCAAGAGATTACGATGGTACGGTCATTTGTTCTTATCTGACTATACAAAAAAAAAAAAAAAAACCCTCACTTTTACTAGTCCCATGGGAAACAGAAGACAAGGAAGACCACCAATTATTTGGTTTGACTCAGTGGAAAAGGCCTTTGATCTAACAAATAAAGGAAACAGGAGGACCTCTCGATAGATGGGACCAGATGGCAATGACTATAACGCATGACCTTCGCCTGTGGGAAGCTGTAAGTACCAAGTAGAAAAAGATTTGAAATTTGCATTACTATCTCAGCGCCTGTTAAATAAAATGTCTACAAAATGCGATCTATAATTATGGCACCGTAAAAGGCCAGAAGAAATGTGAAAATTGAATCATTTGGGAAAATTTCATGTGTGAAAATGGAATCATGAATTAATACATGCATGTTAACGATGGCGATAGTTATCGCATATACGTTTACACATAGGGGATATAGGTATATGAAATACAAATAGAAATAATGATAAAACTAAAATTCAATAAGATAAATTTACAAAACATACTTGAAACTAATCATTTGTTGTTACATTATGTGTTTGTTTTATGTGAAATGTAAATGGGATGAGCTAGATAATTCTTAATTTTTGGTGGACTATATCATAGAAGTCACATCCTATCCATGATTTCTAAGGAATTTTTCAATTTCTATAATTTTCCTACTGTGAGAAAAATGTGAAAGTCAAAATTGAAGGTTATTGATATTTGCTGTTAAGTGATGTTTTGTGAAGGAATAGCTCAGAAAATAGTTGTCAAATCACTACCACATATGCAAGGAGTTAAGTTTGGCGTTATAATTTAGTAAAAGTGAAAAATCTATTGTTAGTAATTATATATATATATATATATATATATATATATATAATTTAATAAAAAGTTGGTGAGTATCCAGGTGCTGTGTGGAAACAATTTTAGCAACATCAACATGACTTCAGAAATTAGTTATCGGTGTTCTTACAAAAGTCACTTATAAAAACTTTTGAAAAAAATCACGCAAGAGTGAATACTCTTTTTTTTTTTTTTTTTTTTTTTTTTTTTTTTTTTTTAATGAATTCAGCTATATAGAAATGATAAGAAATATGTTTGAAATTTTTCTTTGATATCATGAAATATATTAGCACAATCAAATTAATAAGTGTTTTAAGAATATTATAGAGCAGACAGTATTGTATCTCTCATTTTATTATTTTATTCAGTAAACAATTAATTATATGAACTTAAGAAAATATGTAATAATAACAAAGGCTCAAAAAAGTCTTGAGGAATTGAAAACTTTGTTTAAAGATTAAAACTAATATACAGTAGAGAACAAAATGCCTTAACGTAAAAAATAAAGTGGTCTATGGACTTTATTTTTCTGCTCTAAATACACATTGATGGGTGACAGATTTTTGTTGAATGATTTAATACATGTAAATTGTTGTGAATATAAAATAATATTTAAAAATAAGAAATATTATTTTATATCATATTTATAAAGAATCAGTTAATTTTTCTGTCTCATACATGAATTTTTTATTTACTTTATTTAAATTAATTATTCATGTATAAATTATTTTTGAAAATAAAGGAAGGGATATAAATAGGAAAACAACAAAGTATTGTTCAAAAATGCATCATATAATTTAATAACAAAGTACGGTATAATATTTATTTTTTCTATAAGCGGGAAGCAGAAAATTTTTTAAATACGGGAAGAGCACAGTTCTTACTTTAGGATTAAGTGAGTTTAAATGTGAACTGAATTCAAAGTTATTCATCATTTTTAATGAAAGAAACGAATTTCGAAACTTTCCAGAGCAGGATTTTTTGTTGTTGTTGTTGTACTGAGTGTCAGTAATTCAAGTCTTTTATTTACCCTCAGAGAAAGGAAGTGAGCAGGTATATGTTGGATTCCTCTCCCATCCAGTTTTCTCGGAATGATTAGTGAATGGGAAATCTAATTAATCCTCTGTATATGTCGTATAATTATTCAAAATACTGAAGTAATGGACAATTTTATAAAGAAATATTATTTTTGGTGTACACAAAACAAGACGCCGTTCTATTGAGAGTTATTTTAACTTTTAAAATAGTGTTTCCGTTTTTTGGATCTTTTTATAATTTAGTATAAGAGCTGCGCATTTCTAAGAGGAAAAATATTTTGAGGAAATTTTACGCGTAAGTTCGCTTAAATAAACTAAATCACTACAAGAACTTTATTTTTCCAACCCCATATCAAAAATTAAAATTTATAATACTCGAAAATTATGAAAGATATATGAATTATCTTTACTCATTTTAATTTTGAAAAATGTAATATTTCCTAAATCTTCCTCTCTTTTCAAATAACTATAATTTCCTTAGTCTAATTTTTTGAACAATATAATTGTTTCTCTATTCACATAAAAAAACAAGAAATCACTCTTAAGTTCTAACGTAATAGATTTTTTAAAATCTTCATGTATGCAAAACAGTATGCGCAAATTGGAATTTAATAATATTAGCCGCGATAACCATTTATATAATCTACTCATTTTGAAGAAAAGAAAATAGAAATTCAAGATTTAAACACACACACTTACACAAACAAAACAATTCAACATTTTATTTGGTTAATACTTATAAAAAAAGGAGAAAAAAACAAGTGTGAAATTGTGTTTTTCGTTTGCATATATTTTGAAGCAACCAGCGTTATATAAGTATGAGTGAGTCTACACTTGCAAATTTGAAGTTCGAAGGTTAAATTTTAAATTCAGTTTTATTTGCTTCATATATTTTGTTCGAAATGAATGCTTAATATTGTTACATTATTAGATAAGAATTCCTGAAGATTAAAAATATTCCCAATTTCTCACAATTTTTAATTCGAGCAAGTGGTGTATTTTGAAAATTTCTTCTAAAAATATTGTCCTTAATTAAAATGTAACTAATTTACTTGCATTTATGTCTTCGCACTTTATAATTTTACACATATTAATGCTAAGACATTTTGTCCAAATGTTTAGCTTTAAGTCATTGCAAATTTTGCTCTAGCACTTAAGTGTTGATTTTGGTATGAAATAGAAAAATTAATGATTTTAAATTTATATATATTCTTATTAAATTTTGAACTACTTCAGCAATTTGTAAGTGTAATGATTAAGATTATGTATATATAAATATATTTTTAATATCATGCTTCATACAAAATAAAGTTTCTTAAAAAAAACATATCATCATGATTTAAATTAATAATTAATTTAAAATAATAGAAGAAATATTACGATTATATATAATTTAAATTTATATGATTTACACACAATTAAAGTAAATATTTTACATTATTCTCAGATTGCGTGGTACAATGAAATTGATTTTTATTGGTGTTTTGAATTAAAGCAGAAAATGTTCAATTTATAAAAAATCTGAATAAGATATTATTTAGTTCGTAGTTATTAGAGACTATTAATAAAGGTTAATTTCTTATAAAATATTGAGTGTAAAAAATTGTCTAGACTTCTAATTATATTATACAAAAATACGATATTTTAAATAACTTCTATAATAATAATACAATTCTGATGCATAAATGAAGATGTTATAATTCATTTAACAAAAACATAATATGAATTTAGAAATTTTTACCTCTTCGTTATTTAGGACCGATAAATTTCTTATGCAGGTAGCACTGACAAATTGTTTCATTATGCAGGAATTCATTAGCTTAAAGTAATTCCAATTTGTTGATTTCACTGAAAGCAGTAACAGAAATCATGCGCTATGCTTTATAGTGAATAATATATTTCTAGAATATTAATTTTAGGTTCGTTTTTGAGGTACACTGCAGAGACCACCTCTATAACATTAGAATGTTAAACTTCCAAAATGTCTGATAGCGTCATACAGAATAAGTGCCAGTTTTGAATGGGTAGAACTAAATTAGTCGTTCGTTTTGTCAAGATTTTTGTCTAATTTGAAATTAAATTGATTTCTCAAAATGTTCTGAAAATTGAAATTTTGGGCTTTTTTAAAAATACTTCTGGAAATTCTCTGTTTCAACATAACAATGGCCGCCTACTCTGTCTAGTGGTCAGCGTGCCTGACTGTGGTCTGTGTTCGAATCCCGGTTCGGGCATGGATGTACTTTCTCTTTCTCTCTCCTATCTTTGTCCTTTCCTTGTATGAATGGTTTCCTATACTATGTAAACGAGTACCTGTGGCATGCTTGTACTGAGGAAGTCGGACTCTATACCCAATTGGTGTTCAATTGAAAAAGTGGAGCAGCGCACCTATACTGCCAGTCTGGCAGGTACTCGGCAAAAAAAAAAAAAAAAAAAAAAAAAAAAAAAAAAAAAAAAAAACAATATCAATCATTACTCACAACTCATTTTTAGTTCTTAATATTATGCTCATAATACTTATCTTGCACGATGTGTTTTTTCTGTTCCTTATAATGATGAATTAAGAAATCGGGAAAAAATGTAATATAATATAGTACTCCATTAAGTAGTGACTTAATAAATGATAGCTCCAGAATTACATTGCTAAAACAATTAGGTTAAGAAGAGGCGAAGTAAAACAACCATTGCGTGATAAATATGAATGAGTACAAAATAAAGAGTACATGTGTAAGGAAACTTAATGCAGAAAAAATGTTACAAATTTAGCAAAACTTTAATTGTTTGTAAAGATAGAAATAATATGAAGAGATGCTTCTCTCTCGATTTGGTTAAGCATATTAGACAAAAAATTATATTGCTAGGAAATCAGACAAAAATTTTGATATGGGCGTGCTGTCTCTTTTAATAGTTAAGAAGGCTGCACTCTTGTTTGTCACTGGTAAGATGATGTTATACATGCAGTTCCGAGGAATTTTGTTCTGATTCTACAAAAGTATAGTTTTTATGGCAAAATTAAGAAAATACATAAAATAAATGTATTTATATATTATTCTTAATGTTTCTTTATTCATTTTTTAAAACAGCATATCTTTATAACGTTAGAAAAAATTTAAAAAAAAAAAATATGGTATAACAATCTTTATCTCTTATAAGCCAATGATTTGTATAAGTTCAGGAAAAATTATTGAATTTTTACTGCAGTAATTATTGAAAATTGATAAAAAAAAGTACTTATCCTAATGAATTAAAAACTAATTATTAATTTATTAATCAAAAATAAAATTAATTTACATTGGAAGAATTCTGAGTTTATGAAAATACGTAAATAGAATATGTCACGAGGAGTAACACTATATTCTTAATACAAATCTCGATCTAATGACATCTTAAGAAGGAAATTTAACTTAAATGTGTTAAATTTTCATATAATACGTTTATTCTAATATATTAAAGTTATTTACGTATTAGTAAATTTATAATAAGCAGAACCAAATTGTTTAGTTCTTCTCAAATATAAATTACTCAGAACCTCACATAATTTACATCTCATATGAAGTTATTCAAAATTTACATCACATAATATGTAATGGAAATTCTTTTAATTTAAATAAAGCATTTTCAGTTACTTATCATTCATTGGGAATACTATTTAATAACTACATTCTATTTTTTTAAACTAATTTACTTTGATACATTATTGTGCTTAACAAAGCTTTGAAATTTATGCGCCGAACGTATCTATCAGCCAAATCAAGGGTCGGAACATAAGAGTTGTCTTTTGACTTAACAGTACGAGAGTTAATTTCCAATCTTGGACTTGGGTTTCTGAAGAGGTTCAAAATCATCTTAAAACTATAGGTCCAGGTTAAATTAGTCATCATGTGCAAAACATTACCATTTATCAGAAAACAAACCAAATCTACATTATTCAATCAATCAGCAGTTACTCATTGATAACTAGCTATCATGTATATAATGTTTACATTATTTATGTCCTGGTTAGCGTCTACAATAAGTTTTCTTTTTTGAGGAAAAGTGTAAAAATTGAAAAAAAAACAACAAAAGAAGGGAGAAATCTTGATTTGTTTGAAGCCTTATAAATT
>JAPDSC010039624.1:0-22269 GCA_026290005.1 Latrodectus geometricus
TTTGAAAAATAAATGTTATTCTACAATAGATCGCTTTTTAAGAACATTAATTTTAAGCATTCAAAAGTTGTGCAGTAAATTTTACAACATTTAAACTTTTAAAGTAAAAGAAAATGAATTGTTACATAAGAATAAACAATAATGTGAGATGGTAACTTTACGATTAGTATATTTTTCTCAAAATTAATCTATTGATGCATAAGATCATTGGATTACAATTTGGCAGAAATTAAAACAAAGAGCTAATCGATCTTTTAATTAAACAGGAATTTAAATTTTTGAAAAGAACACAATTTAATACATCAGTGGATAATTTTAACAATATAAAATAAACATGATAACGTTGTTAAAGGATGCAAGTGAAATAGTCGAAATCTCTGTGTCTTTCCTCGTCAAATTACATTTTAAGCGATTATTTAAATTATCCAATTAAATTTGAATGTCAAGTGGTGTGAAATACTTTTTTGGGTTTAAATTGCCTTATGAAGTATAAGGAAATAAATATCTATTAAATTTTCAGGAAAATAACTCGGTTTAAATATCAGGGGTAGGGGTAGAGCCATTAGTCGATTACCGTAATTAAAACTTGTAACATAATGTCTTAAAATAAAATCACAAAATCCAATGTATATACAAACATAGTTTAGCAAATATTATTTTATGACCTTACTTTTTGACTTCATGTCACATATTTTAATTTTGGAAATATTAGTTGTGGGGAAAAAGCAATCATTATATATTTTTCAGTCCATGATTGTAGTGTTCGATATCTCTTTCAGTATCGATGATAAAATTTCAGATTTATACTCGTTAGAAAGTGCTTATTTTGAACTAAAAAATTGTTTTTTATTTGATCCATTCAGTTTTAAGTCACAGCGTATTAAAAATGGAAGTCAACAAAATGAAACTGCAGTACATTCAGTTTTTCTTTGAAAAAGGTGAAAACACAAATCAGGCAACCAAAAATCGGGAATGGTGTTTATGGTCCTGATTCTGCAACAATCAATTCAAATCATTTTGGTTTCCTCAAATCCATTTATGTATATTTGATGTTAAAAATACACCTTGCACCATCATTGAAAATATCGATAAAATCACAAAAATTTCCTAAGTAGATTAGCATGTTAGTTGTCCAGAAGTTAATGATCAGAAACAAAACAGTTTAAAATCATTTGCACAAAGATAATCCGAAATATGTAAATAAAGCCTTGAAGTTCAAGTAAAAATAATGGATTACTTTTTCAACAACTTAATTTTTTATAAATGATTAATTCATTAAAAGTTTCAAAATTATTACTCGTACACATGTGAGATGCATGAAAAGAATAAAAAACTCACAAAGTTAGTGGGTTAGACTATAATTTAGGGTGACTCTTTGATTCTCACCAAGTGTCGCGCGCGTCACCAGATCGCGATTGATCGCCAAGCTGGGCAAAACTCAATCGTATTCTGATTGCAACAGAGCAATTGATTGTTCTGTGCCAGCAAAAATCGCCAGTAAAATCGATGGCCAAACAAAAATCGCCATGTTTGCCAAAGGGGCACCCTAAAATATATTTTTACCAGTTTGTGTTGTGTTTGGTGGCAGAGGGAATCCAATCATCAGCAACAATATAAAATAATTTCTAGTCAAAAGCAAGAGAAAACGATAGGAAAAAAGTTTTTCTCTCTTTGCATATGCCAGTTTTTTGTATATAACTACTGCACAATGTGCTGTTTTGAGAGACGCCATGCAATCAAGGAATTATTTGGTGGTACAGGCAATTTGGGGACTCTTTGTTTCAAATGTTTGAAATGCTTTTAATTATCCTTTGGACTAGTGTCACGTCACCAAAGAGCCTCATAATGAAAATTTATTGAGAGTGTCTAAATTTCAGGAGTCTGGAGCTCATTTCTTATAAGTATAATTTGCATTTGTGTAGAAATATAAGCTTTATATTTCGCATTGCCCCAACATTGTCCCATATCACAATTTGTTTCTCAGATAGAGCTATTAACTACCAAAATTTATTATTAGAGACTCATTTTGTGGTGCATGCTTATTTTTTCTTCTTTCGATACAATACTTACGATTCTGACTGCCCTCCTTTTAATATAGACAGGACTATATTGTACTCAGTATATGTGTTGCTTCTATTATACAGTGGCTGGAAAAAGTTTTGACATGTTATGTTTTCCTGTAAGTGAAATTTCCAACTATATAATAATTCTACATAGTGTGAAAATTATACATAAAACAGCTAATTTAAAATGGAGTTGATGGCAGAGATTTTGATATGATACAATTTAATTTCTTTTATATTATATTTTTAAAAGTATTAGAGCTCTATTTCTTAATTAAAGTTGTTTAATAAAATTAAAATGTAAATTTTATGTTTTTCGATATGACCATTGGAAAAAAATTGTCTCGTTCTACTCGGCTTTTGATTATTAAAAATGCAAACAAAAATTTAATATTTTGCTATTACCGGAGATTTTGGAAATCCAAAATCTACTGTTCGCCATGTAATACAATCGTAAAAGGATAATAAAATTGCACGCGATCTTACAAGATTTTTAGCGTTTAGAAGAAATCTCACATTCACAAGATGGGTAAATCCGAAGTGAGTTGCTCACTGACTCAAAAACGCTATTCTAATAAATAAAATAACGATAATACGATAATATTGCCAGCAAAACTAAGAAAAAATTAATAAAAGAAATACAGAGGCCAATCAGATAAACAAGTCAAATAAACTCTTCCTAAATATTTGCGTTAATCAATTTGAAAAAAATATACACAACTAGGAAAATTGGTCACATGTTTAAAAATAACAAATACCTGGATGAAGATAGAGAAGTATACTACAGAGTGTTTGCAAAATGTCCGAATATGGAATTCCGAAAAAAACCCATCAACTATCAGTTCAGAGTTTACAAGTACGATTCCCACTTTCAGTGTGGATATTTCTTGATTCAGAATCCACTTTATACAATAATTCGCGACTAAATTAACCTGCAACGGTTGAAGAGAGAACCACTTAATTATCCATCGAAATCATTCCAACTTAATAATTTTGAAAGACAAGTAAACAGCCACTTCTTTCAAAAGCTTAGGAATAAAAGTAGAATTGCAAGTACAAATCAAAAATGAGGGCATACCAATCACCATGTTGCCAAACATCACAAAAGTCACATTTCAAGCAATTACGTCATTAATAACTCATCCTGGCATGCTAAAGCTTCTCTGTAGCGTATCGGAACTAATCTAATAACTAACACGGACCATTTTTCGTCTCGGAAAAATTCCATATCTCAGATCACATCGCTCCACAAAGAAGATACAAATTACGATTAAATTACGACATTATTATCAGTTGCGATGAAAACAGATTGGGACCGCGGTGGGCGTAACGAGTTCCCTATTTGGTGCAAAGGAACTGATTAATTTCCATCTGCCCAAGAGAAATGGAGATGAATCCTGGTGTAGGTGGGGACGCCCCTTGCCAATTAGTGCAACTTCCGAAATGGAATAAATGATTGATGGAATGAGACACAATCAGTCATGTCTTAAAAGGAGACGCTCTCATGCCCGGATTCTCTTGTTGCCAGGACATGAAAAATTAATGCAAGTCGTTTTAAATGAACAGCAAATGTAAAAGAGTTTGCACACTAATGAGGTTTCGACGCCAAAAAATACAAATTTTTGCTTAAATTCATTGGCGTATTAACTGCTGTTTCTAATTTGTCCAATAAATTATGTGCTTTACAATTTATACACACATATTTATCTAAATTTAAATATACAAATATGTGTATTGGATTGTGTTGTTTGTAAAGAAAATAGCGATTTGATTTTGTCTTTGTTCAATAAAAAGATAATGTTTAATAAGCGGAATGAATTTTTGTACACAAATCCATCATATTAAGTGCTTGGTATCTTCTGGGTAACCATCTCTTCACCATTCTTAAATGTAGATCACTATTCACAACAAGATATATTTCAGAAAACAAATATAGATTGAGTCCTCAAAATAAAACTCTACAACAAAATATTCATAAAGATATGTCAATTGTTATAGTTATAAGATAGATTCTCTAATAGTTCATCTTTTAAAACCATGGACGTTTGGCAAGATCGCTACCTGTACCTCCATTCTTATTTCTAACCACAATGCTTAACAGAGCAATCTGCTAGACACCAAATATCCTTAGTGTTGGGCCTTATGAATATGTTATGAAATTCTAAGCCAGAAAGTTTTTTAATTAGATTAAAAGCAATAAAATGATGCACATTTTCCTATATTCTGGGTTCGGCAGTCAAAAGCTACGAATTCCTGCGTGGTAGATTAAATATGTATTCTCTACCCTATAATGTCCACACATTATGTATATACACTGCTGGTCACCGTAAATGCAACATACTGAAGGAAGAATGCAAATGGCATTAAATTTACAATAAGCATTAGAGGAGGTGAGGTATGCAAATGATTTGAATTTCAGCGCAGACGCACATCACATGTACCTGTGATGCCACTTCAAAGCGCTATTTAAAGCTTGGAGATTTCACCGATATCAAGTTCGCCAATTATGTTTCTTTTTTAATGTTTAATTATGCGTAGAAAACAGCTATCATTTTTTGATCAAGATTCAGAGTTTGACTGTGGTAGGATATAGGCCTACCGAGATTGTGGATTATATTTCTGGAAAATCAGTAGTCGTGTTAGACGAAATCAAACAACTCTAATGTGCCGATATGTAATCATTGGATACAAGAGGGTATGACAGACCGATGTGTTCGATAGCATCCACCTCAGTGCACTACTTCCCGTGATGACAGGCAAATTTTACTCATGGTAGTGATGGATCACTCAGGAACAACACGAAACACAGAACAGCACATTCAGTTTGTAAAGCATCATCCACTGTCTGCGCGTATCATTTGACACCGTTTACAACAGAGTAATCTGTTCGCAAGATGGTCATTTTTTCGTCCACCCTTGACGTACAACCACAGACGTCTCCACCACCAATGGTCTGATGAAAGAAGAATGTGGAAGGCAGAATGGAATGAAATTCTCTTTATTGTCAAGCTTCTGTCAGAGATGGTCGCATTACAGTCTGGAGAAAGAATGCTGAACAACTGCATTATACACAGCCACACTGGTCCTACATTGGTTATTCTGGTAAGAGCCGAGATAAGATACCACTCTCGCAGTCTTCTAGTACGCATTACAGGTACTTTAAACAGCCAGTGCCACATCTCCGAGTTGTTGGTGCCAGTTGTCCTTCCTTACTTTTAGGAATTGCCCGTAGCCATATTTCAACAAGATAATGCCCGATCACACATAGCACGCATTGTCCAAGGGCTCATCGTCAATCGTCAAATTGAATTGCTTCCCTGGCTCTCCTGCTCACCGGATCTTTCACCAATAAAAAACATATGATTGTTCAACGATTGACTCAGATTATAACTCCAGCTGCCACACCAGATCAACTTTGGCAATGTGTGAATACTGCTTAGTTTTCTGTACTCCAAGATCATATCCAAAGTCTTTTTGAATCAATGCCAAAGCGTGTGGCCGCTGTTATCTCAACAATAGCTTTGCCTGCTGATTTTGGCTGGAACAACATTTCACAGAAGTCTATAAATTTAATCGTTTGATACTTGGTCAACATGTTATCAAGAAAACAAATTGTTTTGTGATATTTCTTGTCTTTGTTGATGTTGGAATTTCAGTGTCCAGGATATATATATATCCGAAGCCATATTACTTTCCGGAAGTACTTTTCTTAGAAAGAGGGCCTAATTCCTATGTTGCAACGAAGATACATTATGAACTCCGAGTCCAGATATATACATACCTCGATACATGTGATAGCAGAAAGCAGAAATGCACCTTCTTTTTAATATTCTTTAGCAATGATTGGTATCGAATCTGTGACCTTCTTAAGAATATGATCTTACGACTTAATGACTATCAAAAATGATTTAAATAATTACATAAAATGTTTAGCATGATTTTACAGACAAATACAATTCTCTGTCTTTTGCATTAACATGTAGCATACTATGGCAATAACGTAACAAAAACCACCTACACGTAGCAAATAGATTTGTTTGGCTTATCTATTGATTCATTATATTTGAAGCTCTTTGATTTCTTTAACGTCACTCCGAAAATAAAATATGAGGAAAACCTGCAACTATCATTGAATTTCAAAACATTTAGCAAGTGTGATTTTTTTATTAAAAAAATGCATTATCTGAAAATGCTTTTGCAGAAAGGCAAAAGCTTTTAACAAAGGCTACTCTATTAAGGATGGAGAATTATTTTTACAGTGAATATATACATACATTGAATCAGCACTGTAAACGTATTATAAATAAGGATAAAGCAATTCCTTTTGTTACTTATTCGGCAATTTATAGATCCTGCAACAATAAAAATCCTATTTAAATTGTTTCATTTTTTTTACTATGCATGAAGAGAAGAATATTTTCATAATAAAGTTCGAAAAAGAGCAGTTACTTTTTCGAACAAATATAATAAAAATATCAATAATATTTCGAACTGAAATTTAGCCTTGAACGAGAAAAATATATATCATTTATTTTTATAAGACAGATTGTTTGCAATATATTGGAAATAAATTGTGCTAAAAGTAGGAGATACAAATCTTTTAATATCCATATTTCTCAGAGAAATTTCATAACTGATAAATAGCGAATCGAACCAAAGAGAGATGGTTCATTCTATATATTCCGCTCAGTCCTTCTTTCACCCCTACATATAAATATATGTTATTTAACCCTTTCCTACGATATACATATCCTATTCCATACTTTGCAATCCCTATATATATGTATCTCACATTCTCCCTTTCCACCTCCATAAATACGTATTCTATTCCACCCCTTCTTCCCAATATTTATTCAGCACTTGTCACGTTTTGAATATTTTTCGAATAGAAGTTGTATATTTATTTTACATTTCCTGTTCGACTACGACTTTTCTGGGTGAACTTTAGATACTTCCCCACGATCCACCCCCTCGTGACAGAAGAATACTTACTCTTACTTTCAAATAAAATACTGCCTGACTTGCCGAATAGCCAACGATTTATAAAAAAGACCAAAAAAAAAAGTTCTGTTTTCTCGACGAATAAATGTTTTTGAATTTGCTTAAGAATCGAAACAGTTTTATTTAAGTCCTTAGTTTGCAGGTTAACATTCGTACTTCGACAATCGTACTTAACCCTGGCGTCAGATGTGTTAAAGAAACAAAAACAAAAAAATATGTATTTAAATTTCACTTTTTGCAAGACATATTGCTTTGAAAAGAGGTAAATAGACTGAAAAACCTTTTAATTCTCATTAAACGATAAAGATTCCCATGAGAAATCATTCTTCCATTTATGAAACAAAAAAGGAGATTTTGATTCCAATAATTAATTTCTTACTAATTACAATGAATTATTGAAATCAAAATCATTAAAAACACTGAAAATTTTTTTCTTAAATTAAAAAAACTCTCTTTTATTTATGAAGAGAAAAGTTTTTGTTTAAAAACATTTTTTCTCATTTGAAATTATATATATACTTCAGGTAAAGATCAGTCTAATAATTTTTTTTAAATCTTTCCTCTATTTATGAAACCAAGGGTTTGATGTTGGTTCCAACATTCCACTACTCGCTGAATCATTCTTCTACACTTTCTGAAATCTTTCCTCTATTTATGAAACAAAAAAATGTTATTTTGTTTCAAATAACCCATTACGCACGGGTATTAAAAACGTTGAAAATAAAATCCTTCCTCCACAATCTTTAAAATCTGTCACCTATTTATGAAACAAAAAGGTAATTTTGGTTGCAACAATTGATATTAACTCATTGATATTAAATGTATTCAAGATGCTTTCAACAACTCTCTGAAACATTTCCTCTATTTATGAAAACAAAAACCAACTTTGGTGTCTAAAATCCATTGCTCATTGAAAATAACATTAAAATCTACTTAATTTTTTCCATAAATCTTTTCTTCATCTATTTTACCATAAAAAAAGATATTCTGTTTGTTTAATCCATTTCTCATTGAAACCAAATACTATCATAGTTCTCATAATTTTTCAAAACCTTTCTCCTATCCTTGGAACTAAAAAGAGATTTTAATTTCTATAATAATCCAATAATTTAGTTTCTAAAATACAATTATTCTTTCTGTACATTTACTTTCTCTAATTATTTAATTTTATTGTTTATTAAAATTAAATGCAACAAAGATTGTCATGAATGCTTTCTAAAATCTTTATTCTCTTTATGAAATGAAAAAACGTTGTTCTCTTTAATTCCACTGCTCATAGAAACTAAATAAGCTAAAATGTTCTTCGTAACTTTCTGAAATCTTTCCTTTACTTATGAAAAGAAAAAGGAACTTCTGTTCTTTTAGACATCTGATCATTGAAATTAAATACATTGAATAATCTTCTGTAATGTTTCCTTAGTGTGAACAAAAGAAATATTTAGTTCCGATAACCGAGTACTGTGTAACTATCATATTTCGTTATTCAATAATAACTGGGATCACACTTAGGAATTCCCACTCCAAGAAGCAGGATATTATATCTATGCCAGCACAAACTGAAATCAAAAATTGCTTTACACCACGCACCTTATAGATTAAAAATTGGTAACAGTTAATTTTCATTGTGTGAAATGTGTTATGTATTACAAACTGAGAGAATTTTTCATAAATTATAGACCTTATTTACATTTAGGAAACAAGAATATCCAAAACACTGCTAAACGCACATTTAAAGGATGTGATGCAGACAGTGGACACAAAGTAGGAATCACCGAATGCTATCGAGTAGTTGATATCAAACTCTCTAAAACTTTTATTATAAAATAAATTCCAAATTTCAAATGTTATAACTATTGTGATTATGAAATAAATGTATTATTTGTTGCTTGCGTTTTTTATCGTAACTGTAATAATATATTACTTAAGAATAGAAAACAGAAAAGCAACATTTGTGTTGTATTGCTTAAATATTGATAGTATCAAATTAGAGTACATCGTTGATAGTCTGAACAGCCCTTTTATAAACTTCATTCCCATCCTAAAGCCAAATGTACCGGTTCGAAATCCATTTTAAGCTGAAGTTTTCGATTTAATATACCTTTCTATCCTCCCTGTAGTTTCCTATATAAAAATCACCTTTGACAAATAAAACAAAACAGAAGACAGCGTACTTACCTGCAGATCACGCACTAAGCACTTTATGCATCGAAATTTGCTGTAAAAGATTTACAGAACATTATAAAGCATTACTCTACTTCTAAGACCGGAAATGACTCAAATTCTCGATAACGTCAACATTTCGTTAATGCGTCAACTGACACTATAATTTGCTGATTATATAAACTGATGTTTCAAAGTCAATGATTGTAGCGTCTGTAACCATGGAAACCATATCCGCAATTTTAGATACTAAAAGTGATGTGCGAGAGTGAATCTATCTCGTCTTTAGAGAGCAATAGACTAATGTAACCATTATTAACTATCTTCAAACAAATATTCTACATTACATGTTAATTAATACATGATATTATGTTGCACAGAAATTTCTACATTTGGGTAAATTGTAACTACACATTGAATTCAAATTTTATGCAAATAAAGAGGACACTTTATATCTGATGTCATGCATTATTTATATTATAGTAACATTTATTGCAGACATTTCTCTAACTGAATAAAGTTATTGGATATTAGTTTCCATTGAAGTGTTAAATTTACATAGACAAATATACTTTTACTTTTAAAAGAATTCTTTACAAAGTTTCAATTACTTTTAATTTAAAAAAAATGAACAACATTTACTCAAATGCCACATTCTTCAAATCATCTTTAGAATTCTACAACATAAACATATACACAGGATTTTTTTTAATTCTTTACTCAAACACAAACATAATGCTGCTTTGCGGATAGTGGAATATTTAAAGATTATTGTAATGCATTCCATGTCATGCTGAAAGATAGAAAATTCAATACATAACTAAACGTTTTTCACATGTCGTAAGGAATAAATGCTATAAAACTCCCGAGCACCCACTTCAAAGATACATTTGCGCAAAACATAACAAAACTCTATTCTTAAGTGTTTTAGTTAATAATTTAAATATAATGTGTGATTACAGCTAAAATCAAACCTGAAATTATATCATAAAATTTTAATCACACGATAATAACGAAATCAATAGTAAAACTTAAATCATATTTAAAATATTCTTGCTTACTTCTTAAAAAAAAACATATTTTGCTGAAAAACATACAAATTTTTTTCTTATTATCCTAATAATTGATCATTAAATTTCATATCTTCTTGATATATATATATATATATATATATATATATATATATATATATATATATATATATATCAATGAACTTTTATAAAGCAGATTATTAGAGGTTTCTTTCATACGTGTCTAGTAAAAGTCTTTTGTATGTAATTAATCTCTTACACTGTATATCAAATTTAGCCTAACTCTAATTAATTCTGTTTCTATGGTTACCAAGCGATTATTTCAATAACATAAACCTAATGATTTTGCAATGTTTCGTATAACTTGTAATGATATACAAAGGGAAATTAATTTTATTTTCTTGGGAAGTTATTTGTGAGTGTTATGCAATTCCATTAAAATATACATTTACATTTCGATGAGGTAAATTTTGTCTCTCTTGAATAATTCTAATGCAAATAAATTTCAAATTCAAAGAATGCAACACTTGAAATTGATGCTTTTAGAAAATATATAAATGAAACATGCGTGGAATAATTTATTGGATTAGAAAATAATCATAAATTTATTCATTTCTGAATTTCCCTAATAGGAATTCCATTTTTATGAAAAAAAATAATTCCCTCTAAATTACCTTCTCTATAGTACCTTTTTTTTTATATTTAAATAAATTATAATTTGTTTTTCCTTTTTCATAATTAAATAAAAGAAACTAATCTGAAAAAATGTATTCATACTAAGAATTTATTGTAATAAAAATAATTTTCGTAATTTTGTATAAGAGTTTCTTCAGCAAAATGTATTTTGTAATTGAAATAATGTGGAATATTAAAAAGATTTAAATCTAAACATTTATTATCAATACTCTAACGAAAACTACAAATAGTGTAAATATTTGTATGAATATTTTACATTTCTGTGTACTATTTGAATGTACAATGTAGTATTATCTCTTAATTTTTAATATTATTGTCTAAACAGCGTTTATTTCGTGAATCTTCAAGCTAAGAAATAAGTTCGTAAAATCTAAAGCTGCTTGGCAATATTTGGCGATATTTTTGACGAATAGACGACATTTAGTGACATTTTTGGCACCAAAATATGTATCAACGTTTTTGAAGTTTTAAGTCGATAGGACCATAAGGAGTCAAGTGACCATAGGCCACTATAGGAATATTCTAGAAACCTCCAGAGACGAAATTCTAGGTATTTCCGAACAGATATAAACAACGTGCTCAGTGAAATGATGAGTCAGTTGAAGAGTCAAATGAAAGTTGATCGATCAATTAGTTAGACACTTAAGTCACCAGCTCCGAATTTTTTTTTCTGAGACAGATGTTAATACATTGTTTGTTCGGATGAAATTTATTTTCGTCAGTTCTGCAAAACATATTATCCTTGTCGCCACGAAGAAATCATGTAACAAAACTTTGCAAGAATTTGTCAATAATGATTAAAATTAATGATCTTTTCGAATTAAAGTTTCTTAATACTCAATTTTCAAATATTCTCTTTTACATAATTGTGTCCACTAAAAGTTTGATCAGTTCTGTAGAAAAAGAGAGAAAAGAAAAACTTACTTTTTAATATAATACTTGCCCTTATTTTAAATCTGTTAAATCTCAGTTTGATGTTACCATAAATAAAATTAAATTTACTGTCAAATAAGAAAATAATAAAGAATATCGTAAAATGCGAGAATGAAGTAAAAAAATTTAATCATCAGTTGGCTTCATATTTAAAAGCAGATCATAACTATTCCAACAGTTTGATGAAAAAATATTATATTATTCCAGGAAATGTAAACTCAAATACTAAGAAATCAGTGATAAGAATATATATGTAAAAAAATAGAAGTTGCGTTTCTGATTTGCTTCTTTATAAATAATTCTGAAAATACATGATAGAAATAGGCAAATCTTATATATATATATATATATATATATATAAAACTGTTGTCTTGCATGATTATCGAATTAGTAAGGGCAGCTACAATGGCAGTTTATAAGGACTTAAATGAATTTGAAGGTGATATTATAATCGATGTTCAAGAGAGTTAAATTTAAACTAGAAAAGAACTGCAAGCCTCGGTTCTTGAAGCGAAAAGAGTTCCGTAATGATGTGCTTCGCGTTTTGAGCAAACTTACAGTGAGTTCAAATTACTGTTAACTATATTAATAAAAAACGCTATAATCAAAACTTAGCCTATAATTTCCTTTTATTTATTTATTCAGCCTATTTTACCCTAATTATATATAAAGCCAATGCTTAGTTAAAAGCATATGAAAAGAGCCTGGTAAAAATTTCATGTAATTTTGGGCAATCGTTTTTTTAATTCAGGCTCTGATTAAAAGTTGATGGACACATAAAATTAAAATGTACAAAGATATTATATGGAGATATGGAATGCAGATTCTTTGCTAGAGTCTCTCCCGGTTTCAAGGTGTGTAATCACAGATGTTATGGGTTCCCTGTGGTTTAGTATCAGGACAGCGTTATTCATAGAGTCCTGGTTCAATCCTTTCCATTGGAAATGAATTTTGCACTCCTCTCTTCAACATGAACATCTGTCTGCTTGGGAGTTTTCAGAGTTTCCGCCTTTGCTACAAGTAAATATGGCCCAGTACCAACGAAATCCTCCCTTAAAAGCAAACTCATTCGTAGAAATGAAATGCATCACAGCAACCTTATCTCTATTGAATGCACACAATATAATATCAACACGCTTCCAATACAATTACCATCATACGTCATCGATATTTAGCCCGTTTTAATTAAATTATTGGACATGAATAAAAAGAGAAAGCATGACATTAATTTATCCTCTCTATTCAAAGATTTTAATAATGGCGAGTATAATTATCAAAACAAATGATTTCTAAAATAACTTTTATAATTTTCATTCTATAAAATGTTTTTCAAACAACATATTATCTATGAATATGGATACACATTTAAAATATTATCAAACATAGAGGTATTACAGTTTTCAGTTTTAAAACATTAATGCAATTAAATTGTCTTTTTTAGTAAATTTTCGTTTACAAAGCACTTTATATTCAAATCATATTCAAATGTCAAACAGAAAACAGTATTTTAACACTAAACGCTCTTTAAAAAATGTGACAAGTCTCATGGCTATAAAAAAAGGATAACATAGTCTATTTATTTCACGCCATTATCTTAAAGGAAAATATTCCTGCATTCACACGCATTATTTCCAAGAGCCCTTTGCGTTCATTGATTTTGTTTCGTTCATATGGATTTAGTATTTTATGGCTTTAGATAATAGGTAATTCATGGAGAGCAAATACATGTGGTGTTTGCTTTAGTAATGACATGGGAAACGTTCAGTAATCTCTACCTCTAAAAGTTAAATATCTCTTTTGGTTATTAAACGCCATGAAGACAAGCTTATTGTGAATAAAATGAAACATTGAATAAATGTTTAAATCATATTGCATTAAAAAATGTATTTTTGATACTGTTTTGTTGAATATTTCCTCTTATTTCATGTTTTTAAAATACGTATTTCTGTTAGCAAGGTCTTATAAAGCAGCAACATGAAATAGAATTATTATATACTCAGGAACATTGAAAATTGACGCACCATGAATGGCGAATGAGAATGAAATGAAATTTAATACTTATAATGATACAAATGTGACATTCATTTGATAGCAAAATCTAGACAATTAAACAAATACAATGTATACAGCTGAGCAAATGCAGTGTCACCTCAATATTGTGTCCGGCTCTCACCTACTGTAATATATTTCGCTATATGGCTCGGCATCGAATTGATTAGACGTCTGATGTGGTCCTGAAACAGATATCAATGTAACTCTGAACCACCACCTACAAATTATGTACAGAGTGACACGTCGTCATCTAGCGTTTCAGCTGCTCCCAAACATGCACTATCAGGAACAATGTTCTGGACATCGGACCGGCCGTAGAAACGTCTGAACATGACGTAGTAAGTTTTGAACAACCCGGGCTGTGTGTGGACATTATTTCGCTGGAAAACAGCTCCTAACAGACCATTTACAAAAGGTCCTACAATTGCTCAAAAAATGCCATCAACATGCCATATTAAAGTTTCACGTACCACAACTAGAGTGCACCGGCTATCATAGGCTATGGTCGCCCAGATCATTATGCTTGCGGTGCGGGCAATGCGACAGTCAACAGTGTGGGTGGAAGTGTACCGTTCACGAAGGCGACACCACACCCGTACGCGATTATCATCTGTACCCCAAAACGAACCGAGATTCATCACTAAGCACCATGTTTTGCCAATGTGAAGTATTCCAAGTAATTGGACTTGGTGCCACTGTAGACGGAGTTGCCTATGTTGCGTTGTTAAAAGCTATATAACTGGCACCCCTACATCTGCGTGTATCGTGGAACGAGTCGCTATGATCCATGAGCGCTTTCCACACGATCTTTCCATCCCCTCACCTCGTCTTCCTGGGCTTGTCCTTTTTGGACCTTGCGCCATAAAACCCAACCAACCAACCAACCAACCTTGTCTTCCTGGTACCCCAGACTCGGAATGTATGTACTCAGACTTATGTGTGGTGACACATAAGTACCATTTCATGTCCACTGCTCTCAACATGCTCTGACGGCACATGGCGAACAATCAACCTCGCAAGAACACGTCATGGCTTCAAGACGATCATGATATACCTCTCAAATTATCTTCACTGTGTGAAACGTCTTCTCACATGTCTCCCTGGCATTCTTCACTTACTAAAACCCTCCTATCGTTGACGTGTGGTTGTCACATTTCTGAATCTTCCATTCTACGCCGGTTTATATACGGATGACTTCCTGATTACAGAGGTACTGAAGGGTATGTGATTATGCTCATTGACACCATCATTTGCATCTCAGATCTCATTGTACTTAGTTGAAAAGTTATGCGATTGTACATTTCTTCCTTCTTGGAGAGATATTTTCAACATTCCCGAGAGCAACATTTAAATTGACACGTGACATTTCTGTCACTACGGAAAAGGATAGTTCTTGAAACTATGTGAAAATATTTAAATTGTGATTATTTATTACAATATCTGTTATAAATCATTGCGGAATATTTTACCTAAATATTGAAATTTCTTTTTACGAAAGCTATTATTAATTTTAACGATATATTTTATTCGCTTCAATTAAAAGTGCTTAGTTTTAAAGTAACTGTTAGCTGATATATATTTTGAATAAATATTGAAAGGATTATCACAACAGGATATGTTATAAATATTATGATTTGATCCTTTTATCAGATCTGATCCGATACATTTTATGCAAGTATCAATATATTTATTACAAAAAGTGTCATTAACTGACGTAATATATAAACAACTAAAATGTTTATTGAAATACATGCTAACAATTCACTTATTTTAGAAAAGTATAAAAATATTTATTAAATAGTAATTTTACATTAATACCCATCGTATACTCGTCCATTAACTGTTGGTTTAATTTAGAGTTGTTTATCACTTAACAGATATTTCTTGCACATGAGAACTAGTTATCTACAATTTTAGAGGATTCATAACAACTAACAACGTCCATGCCCGGATTCAAACCCATGAAACTGTCGTACTGAAAACCAGAATGCTAACCATTTAACTGTCTCCCTGGCTGTGTTCTTAATGGATAAAATGTATCATGAACATCAATCTATTCATCAAAGATCCCATCATTGCTATTCATCAAAGAAAAATATGGTGTATATCGGGCTTCATTATAACACTATTTGCTTAAGTGATATTAATTCAGAAGAGATATTAATTTACTATCATCTTCATTAATAAATAAGCAAGTGAAGAAAAATTAAATAAGATAAAAAAATTGATAACATGACACACGAGCATAAAAATATTAACTACTTACAAGATTAAATAGTTAATTTACTAATAATATATCGCGTGTAACAATATGTTATAGTTACACAGTTTATTATTAATTTTAAGTAAATTTCAATGATACTGATTATATATTAATTTGATTTTTTAAATATTTCAAAATATTGAAGAAACAGTTTTCAAGAAAAAAATTGCCATACTTACTTGAAATTTTATTTCACTTTCAATTTATAAAGAAACATATAATATGTTATATTAATTTTTTACTTTACAACATTCAATTGAGCTTTCCTCCCTAATTTAAAATTTATTAATGGTACAATAAAAATATAATATTTTGCTACTTCACATAAATATGTTGAAAAATAATCTAAATAAAATTAATTTATTTTTTCCTTCATGATTTTTAAAAACACTCATAGATTCTTAAATATTAATGCAATTTTATTTTTAAAGAATACTTAAAAAATAAATATTTACAGTGTATTCCCTTTTGGCTTCGGGTTTTATTGTTATGAATATAAGTATAACATTTCATTTTTTATAATAAATACATCTTTATAATAAATAAATATTTATGATTTCATGAGTTATTGTTATCATTTTTCCGAACTTACTTCAGCAAGTATAATACTTAATCTTGTGTCGCTTTTTATTATTAATATATATTTAAGATTTCATGAGATATCACTAGTAATTGTTTTCGAGTTTATTTTGCCAAATGTAAGGTGTTTCGTGTTACTATAAACATCTTTTCTACAGCAGAGTTTAGACATAAAACATCTCATAGTAATTTTATTTTGTGAAAATAAAATTTATTCCATAATTTTTCAATCTTTTATAAAAAAAATTATATTCTTTTATTTATTTTACTCTTGTAAGGCTTTTCAAATAAGACCTTCACTTTTGACTAATAAATTTTCAATTTAACCTTATAATGTCTTGTGATAAATAAGTATCAAAGAAATCAATTTATCCTCAGAAATGTTTGCAGTAAATATATGTATTAAAATTTTCCTTTTAGCTTTGTAAATGTTTCAAGAAATTATGTATCAAAAGTAATAAATTTTCGGGTAATGCGTATTAAAGTTTTTAATTTATTTTTGTTTATATTTTTATTTTAAATCTGTATTTCAATTTTTCGTTTTAGTCTTGAAAAAATTTTATGGTTGGCATAACTTACAGATCTTATTTTAACTTTGTAAATATTTGTAGTAAATATGTATTATAGTTTGTAAGATGTTTGAAAGTTAGTGGTAAATATCCTAGAAATTTATATTTTATTTATAATTTCTTAGTAGTAACTAGCTAATAAAAGTTTCCATTTAGCTTTGTAAAATTTGCAGTAAATATTTGTAAAATTTTAGTATAAATTTTCATCAGTAAAACAAGTTTATATTTATAAATTACAGTTACGGAAAGATTTCTTCAATATGCTTAAATTTCTTTCCACAAAAGTGCATAAGAATTTTAGATTAATCTTATGTAATTAAATAGCAAAATCTGTTAACAAATGTTAGATTTAAAAAAATTCTTTGTAAAATTTGACCAAAATAAAGTTTACAAAGAATTTCAAATAATATAAAAATTCGACATTTTGAATTATTCACACACACAAATGTTTTTGTTAAAAATACGTTATAAAAGTAATTTAATTAAATTATAAGATGCAGATTAGTTTATTCAATTATATTTTTAAAAACTACTTAATCCTATGTTTAAAAGCGTCATGCATTCATGAACTAATGGATCATTAATTGATATATTAGATATATATAATATTTATTACTTAGGGCCAAATTATTTTACAACCAAGCAAGATCTCGTGAAAATAAAAAAAAAGAAATCTTAAAAACAATTAATTAAAAATAGTATTTTTATAAGGATATATATTTAATTTAATAAGCTAAAATAAGTGAGAAAATACATTTATTAACCTTTGCTTAGTAATTATCAGCTTCCTAATCCGAATTTACGATTATTAAAAGTTGAAAATTTTTCAAATCTTACAAATAATATCTAATTCGCTAGTAAAAATTACTCACTTCTATGTAAGGGAAATAGTACGTCATGTAAAATGAAATTAGCACAATTATACACTAAATACTCTAACGATTTAATAAATTTATGAAGCAAATGCACATTAACCACACAAATTAAAAGAGTCTGAAATTTTTAATGCCTTTCTCGAATAAATTTTTGAAATAGGAACAAATTTCGAGCTAATTAGTTAAATGGGGAAGTAAATAAGTCGCTTAGTTTTAAAATGACTGCATAAATGCCTCAGTTTGCGCTAATTTGAAAATCGTAAACAATAACTAATTACACTAACTATTTTTATTTGTTTTGTTTCTGCTTACAGCATATAATTACGAATTAAATGGTCTCTTAATAAGGATTATATCATTGGTAACGAGAATGATGTATCTAAATATTTTTTGTCTTAGTTATGTGATAACAATATTATTATTAGATAATTAGTTATTAGGTAACAATTTACACCCTTTTCTTGAGATCAATAATTCAGTATTAAGTGAATTTATTTCATTGTTGTTCGTTGTTAATTGTTGTTGCTGTTTGTTGTCAAAAACAATTGTTTTTTCAATAAGTATATATATCAAACAGCGATTAACGAAGTAGTCCGATTTTAAAGATTAAACGTATTGATTAAGAATATTCTATTAACCTTTAGAAAATTTTAATTAGAGTTGTTTATATCAAATCTGATATCTATAATAAAAACTTTAAAAATTTTTAAATATTTTTGAACTTAGTAAACAGAAAATGCTATTGAACAATTTCATTTGGTTCAATTATTGCACAGTTCGATACAAAATCATCAACTCAAAAATAATTACAAAAAAAAGAAAGAATTGTTGTAAATTTAATTTTTTTTATGAATAGTTTTAATATTGTACATGTGATACCTTGAGCATTATTTCATTAGAATATTTAGCACAACGCTTACAAAATGAACAAATAATTTAGTTATTTTCGAAGTTATGAGTTATTCGTAAGTAGATTTTCAGAATTTTATATTATTGTTACAATTTATTACAAAATATTATTATTAAGAAATACAGTGGTCAAAATGATTTAAATATATTGAGGTTGTTGGTTGAACTAGCAACTGGAGAATTGTTTGGTTGAGATTTACAATACGGTCACCCATGGCACAATTTTTCCACATGAGGCGATAAATAACATTTTCTTGAAACCCAATCGATTCCGACGAATCGCAGATGAGGAATTCCGACCAATCATAGAAAAGGGATTCACTATTTTGTTTATTTTTAGATCTCGCTTGTGCAAAATAGAGAGATTTTTGTTGACTTTTTGAAAAAGTTACAAAAGTGACCATACTCTAAATTTTTACCGATTGATGCATTATTGTCAGACGTAGTACTATATGGATAAAAATGACGTTTGCTTGGCAAAAAAAAAATTTCGTTTTATTAATCATTGGGGTACTGAGAGAAAACTAGTTTGTAAATATAAGAAATAGAAAACGGTATTTCTTTAAAATAAAACATCTTTACTAAAGAGTATGGTTCCCCCGTTCAGCTAACAACGTAGAACACTTTTGAGGCATCAGGTTAATGAGGTTATTAATATAGGGCTGAGGTTCTTTGTCTCATCCCTCCAGAAAATTTTTTTTTCAGTTATTGGAGAATTTTGAGGAGGGGCCAGGCATCCAGCAACTCCTGTATCTAGAATGTCCCAAACATGCTCTATTGGGAACAAGTCCTGAAAACACGTTAACCATTTCTTTTGTATGATTCCTTTTCACAAAATGAAATCATTTGAGTTAGCATTGTATTATCTGCAATTGTCTTCCCTCAACATAAAGTAATCGTCAATTGCTGTACCATAAGAAAATATCTGAGCCTCATTATTGCTCACTACCCCGGGTGTGATGATACCTGCTGTTAACGTTTCTCACACCAATGGGTCAGTGCGGATGCGATCCTTACAGATTGAACGCGGTTTTGAACTGTTTGCGTAGATGCTTTGGTACCATTCTTTGTGTAAGCTATGGTACCATTCTTTGTTTTAAGTAACAGAGCGAAAGTGTTTTTGAACTTTGTTTAGAGTAACTGAGCGAAAGTGTTTTTGAAGAAAAGTGAAATTCATATTTTATTATCTCTGAGCTATTATGTTAACCAATGGTCTTCAGTATAGCTTTTAAACGTCTATTACTTTGCCCTAATCTTCAGCCTGCATTTCGAGTCCCCAAAAAAATTCCAAAGCTTTTAAATTACTACTTGTGGAATTCCAATGGATTTTGTTGCTTTTCATTTCTAACCAGCCAACAAATCTCCACGTTTCTGATTTAAACGACTATGTTAAGATATCTCATTCCTCAAAACAATGAGTTAACTGAATAACGGCCATTCTTTTCCGCTATGTCTTACGACAGCCAAATCTCATTCGTTGTCGCTAAATCTTCGCCTGTGAAGGGAAATCAAAACTTATCATATTGTGAACTTCGAAAATGAGAATAATTTGCATGTGTAACTTTTCCTCCCAAAAATTGTTACTTTTGCAAAGAAATAAATTTTATTTCTTTGCAAAAGTAAAATTTGCTAATATCAAGCCATACAATATCCTTTAACTGTTTTGAGCAGTGTAATGGAAACTTCATTTTATTTCTTAAAGAAGTAAGCTTTCATGTTTAGATGAATAATTTGTTTTAATTGTCTGTTTTTCTTATAATCTTTAAATTTTATGGGTGCGTGACAACTATTCTAACACTAAAATATAACGAATTGAATTTTGTTTAAGAATTTAAGTAAATTTCAAACCACTATTAAACTGTTACAACATTATTTGTAATGTAAAATGGAAAAGGAGATGTGCAATTTTAATTAATCCTGTGATAATATTTTATTTTTGAAAAACATAATTTAGTTTCTTATACATCATCATTCCAAACATTAAAAGTCTAAAATGATAGCCTTCCTTCTGAATACAAGCATGAATACATCTAATAAAATTTCCTTTATTATTGACAAAATTTCTTATGATTTGTTTTGATTCATCAATATTAGCAGAACTTCTTTGAAAAACCCTGTCTTTGAGATAATTCCAAATAAAATATAATGCGATTGGTCTAGTGAGACCTTGATGACTAGAGACTTACTGGCATTAAACGGTCATCAAAAAAGCTTCCATTATTAGCTTTCACGTATGTGAAGTGACTCCATTTTGCTGAAATCATATGTAAAGATCCTGTATCTCCAGTGAACCAATAAAATCTTGATTTGAAACAGATACTTCAAAATCGATAGCTTGGGTAAAAAAAAAAAAAGAATTGATCCACTGTTGCCATTCCAGAATCTTATGAATTGAGTTTTCAAATATAAAAGAATAAAAACATTGAAAGAAGAAGATAATTTATTCAAATCATTTGGGCACAACCAAATTAAAAAGTCATAATTATTTACGCAAATTTAAGTTTAAAGAATAGGTTTCGCATCGCATTTATATAGTAAAAGAAAACAATACCCTCAAATCAAAAACATATATAAATATATATATATATATATATATATATATATAAGGAGTATAGATCAATGATTTACATAATAGAATAATAACATAGAGATATAGAGAAGAGAATAATAGAATTAATTAGTAAAATATTTCAACACAGTTCTTGTATAGGAAATAAACTTTTTAGAAACTGTCTCTTCAGAAAAACTGTCTTTCCTCCTGAAATATTTTTCTTTTTAATTGGAATAAATATTTCTCTGAAATTTAGAAAAGTTTGTTGATGTCAACATTGTTACTTTAAAGGAACTTGATAATTTTCACAAAACTATATTCTCAAGACTACCATTAGTTGGCTAAAAAATTTAGAATAAACTACAGTTGCATTAAATTCGTGGAATATTTGGCTTTTTAAGCACTTGAAATTATAATTTTATTATGTGTAATGCATTTTGGGATTTTGTGCAAATGTATTTTATATTAAAATCCTCTATTGTTAGGGAATTTATAAATTTAGATCTTTATAATATTGCTTATTACATAATAAGGTATTTTATTTTAGATTACGTACCAGTTAACTAAAATACTTGGCAATAACATAA